>JAQIYC010000572.1:0-12793 GCA_034699545.1 Porobelba spinosa
TGTTGTTGTTGTTGTTGTTGTTGCATAAGTTTCTGTTGAGCGGCGAAGAAGTTCGGGTCGGAGTTGGGCATAGGGCTGGGCGCACCTGCCGACGACGTGGCCGGGTTCACCATTTGGGCACCCGGATGGTTGAAGGCCGCAGCCATCATCGGGTCGAGATGCGGTGACATCATGACAGGGATGAGGGGCGGGTGGAGACCCATCGCGGCGGCGGCAGCGAACGGCATATTCATATTCATACCCATATTCACATTCATATTCATATTCATATTCATCCCTAAAGGCATTCCCATTCCGGCCAAACCCATACTCATTAATAACTGACTGAACTGGAGATGCGCTGCCATTTGGTTGGCCGCAGCCATGTCTGCCTGTGCTGCAGAAGAATTGTTATTAACCATATTGTTTGACATAGAGAGCGGTGGTGTGTTTGAAGGGCCGGCGTTGGGCCCGGAGGCGATCTGTGAGGTTTCACTTGCATTGGTAGTCATCATATCAACTGAGCCCTCGTTATCGTCTTCGAGGGCACACTTGCGCTCGTATTCCGTGCGGTAGTCGTCGGCGAACGTCTCGACCACTTCGAGGGGCACAACGTCTTTGTGAATTTCCTCCCTGTGCGCCTTCAACACCCAAATGGAAGAGAACTCTTTACTGCATTTCTCACACTTCGATCGATTAATTTCCGGCAAATTATTCTTTAGGTCTTCTTTTCTTACTTCCGATTCAATGGTTTCTGTTTTGTTGGCGGAATCGCTGTTTGGATTAGCGCTCGCATTGTCTTTAGTCTCAGTCGGGGTTTGGTTGACATCTGTTTCTTTCGAGTCTTTCTTAATGTCCGTCTGATTGAGATCTCTCTTAACTCTCTTCTGATGGCATTCATTGAATTGCATAACGATTTCAAAACCCCAGGTCTCGAGTAAGTGCTTATAGAGCGGGGGTTTACTTCTGCAAACCGGAGCATAACTCGAGAATTTAGGCGTTTTTATGCAACTGTTGTTCGATTGAGAGCTGGACTGACCGGTCGGCACATTAGACCCATTAGTTGGCTGTTCATTGGGTTGAGGCGATTGACTTCGAGTCAACTGATTCAGAGCCGATTGTTGCGACTGTTTATTGGCATTAGAGCTGTTGTTTGGAGGACTAAAGAGACAACACAACTGCTGGTGCTGTGCCTGTGCTTCTTGAGAGATGAACGCCGATCCGCATCTTTGGCACTGAAATGGAGACGAACCCAACAACAGGTTATGGCCACTACTGCCACTCATCGCTAGATTGATAGCCGCCTGTTGTAGAGCAGCGGCCTGTTGTGCCTGTGCCGGGTCGGACAGATTCAGAGACATGAGAGTGTCCTGGAATTGAGGGCTTGTGCTGGGGGAGGGGGTGCCCGTAGATAGCCTATTCAGGTCGGAACTCATCTTCGGGGGAGAAGTGCTCGCCTTTGCACTCGGAATGGTAGAGCTCGAAGTGGTTGGTGTAGTCATTGTGACCGCTGTCTCACTCGTGTTGTCCGGCCTTTCAATGAGAGGAACGCTTAGATCGATTTGACCCGTAAGGGCCAACTCATGCAATTTCGATGCTCTGGTCTGGTGTAGGACTGAACGCACGTGTATGTCAAGAGTTGTGCCCAAATTGTATGCAACTTTGCAAATGTTGCACCGGTAGGGCTTCTTCTCCATGTCTGTGCCATTACTAGCATTGGGTGATTGGGATGTCATTGAAGGCTCTAATGTAGAACCCGAGCCGATAGTACTATTAGTGTTGATAGCATTGGTTGTACTGTTTGTAGTGATGGCAGAAGTGGTAGAGCTCTGTATGTTTTGGGTCTGATTGGAGGCATTGCTGTTCTCTTTCATCGTTTGTTTCAATTTATGCAAATGAGAGACAGAGTTGTAATGAACTAATAGTATGTTCTTCTGAGTGAACGACTCTTTGCATATATCGCACTTATACGGCCGGTTCGGATCCAAGTACTTCTCCATCGGATAACTCAGTTTCTCTCCCTTTCGGTGTAAAAGCGTTTTGTTGTGAGACGTGAGATAACTCTGTCGAGTGAACGCGACTTTGCATCGATGGCACTTGTATTTGCGGTTCGGGTCGTTATAGCTATCCTCAGCCACGGCCTGCGAGTTAAGGAAGTCCTCCAACGAGTTCGGCTGATTCGGGCCTCTATTGTCGCCCAAATCCATAGCCATTTCCTCATCCATAGCCTCTTCATTCATATTGGCATTAGTTGTGGCCATAACTAAATCCATGGCCTCGTCGTCATTGGCGCTGTCGTCGAGTCTATTCGACTCTTTCTTAAGTAATTCGGTGGTCGACGGGTCGAGAATTCCGCCGCCATTGCGACCACTGAACAGAAGAGGGTTATTGACTAAACTGGACTTGTACTGCTCCAGTTCCTCTTCGCTCATCTCCGAGTGACTGCTCTCCACGTGTTTGTGCAGCGCTTCCACCGATCGGAAGCTGCGGCCACACAATACGCATTGGGTTGCGGCCCGTATTAAGTGGTATTGCGAGTGAAGTTGCAATTTCTCGATCGTCTTGAAGGCGAGACTGCACTGAGAGCACCGGTATTTGTAGACATGCCGGTCAGACACAGCCGCGCCGGAGATCTTGGCCGAGGACTTGAATGCGTGCTGTTCTTTGTAATGCATTTGAGTCGCACTTATTGTTTTGAATACCTCTCCGCAACCCTTCTTCCAGCACTGGTAGCCGCTGTTGGAGTTGCCGAGTGTACCGGTTCTGGTGTTGGGCGAGAGCTCAGTCAGCCTGAGATGGCCCTCACTGTTCATATGAGTGAACAATTCGTCGAGAATTAGGAATACCTTCGCACAACCCGGACACTGAAGGCTTTCGGTGGGGGCGGCCGACTCGAACAGGTCTTCTTCGCAGAGCTTAGAGCCGCTATCACCCGAACAGTCGCTTTTGGCGTCAATTTCTCGTTGTTCGGACTTGGAGTCCAACGAGTCTTCGTTTGGAGACCATTGGGGAGAGTTGTGTCGAACGGTTTGCTTATCGTTGTTCAAACCCTCTGTGGTGTCGACTAAGAGCATCAGCTTCTGGAGGCCCTCCTGTTTCACGTTATGGATCTCTATTAGATGGGTCTCTAGTCTTGCCTTCTCTTTAAAGCCCTCCTGACATAATGGACAGAGCACTGTCGGCTCGGAGGCAGAGGCGTTGAGTGCCGGTGCCGATGACTGACTGTGTTGTTGCTGTTGTTTGGAATGTGTGGACACGATATGCATTTGAATTCTCACTTCTGACGTATGCGAGTAATTACAATACGGGCAGAAATGCAAGCCTTCGGCAGAACTAGAGTCGCAGTTCATTTTGGCCGCCATTTGGGCGACCACTGCGTGCTGTTCCATAAGAGCGTTCTTCAGCATTGAATCGGCGGTCGAGTCAACCGCTGCGCCCAATGGAGGAGATCCTGACATTTCGTCACTTGAGTTGGTGTCTGAGTTGACAAAACAAAACAAGAATTGACGCAAACTATGCAAACACTTATCGGTAGATATGTTTGAAAATACGCTTTAATGGCATTAATGGCAACTAATTGTCGATATTTCAGACTATTTCGCATATGATATGAATGCATAAACTCTTTGCTGTCAGAAATGTCTCATCAAATAAATCGATACTCGAATCGCGCAAATTGTGTCAAAGGCAGGCATTCTCTGCAGACATTTATTTTATAAACATAAATCAAATAAATATTATTTAGCTTTTGATCTCAATTTAATTTGACAAAAATATTTTCAAACTTTTGTAATAAAGAGTAAAAATTGAATCGCGAGAAGAGTTTAGCGAAGAATAAGAAGAGATAGAGCTCTGGTCTGAGTAAACAGTATACATGCGCTGACAGGCTATGAAATTTCAGGTTTATATGACTGATGTATACGAAATCAACACATCTTTTGATTGCCTTATTTTTTTTAATACTAAAAATACTAAAAACTTATTTCATTTTTGCTGCTCTACGTAAAGATAAGTTTTTAATTCAAAAATTTTCTTAAATATACTACAACTGATAGATAACACACGAGTCAAAGTAAGGCTCAAAATAAATAAAATAAATTTACATTTCTTTCTCTCTCTCTCTTCTTCTTATTCTCGGCTAAAATACTTTCTTATAATGAAATGCAGACAAAGTCTTAAACACTTATATAACCTGAAAGTACAGTCTTGTAGTCTCGTATACTCGCATATACTCTCATATGAGTAATACATACAGTTATTCTGCGATTAAAGTTATTTTTTCGAAGGCATCAACTTTTTAATAGAAAGCATTTCATTATCATTTCATTTTTTGATTGCTGGCTATATATCAATATTAATGCCATTAAAGTTAAAGCGAAAAAAAATTATTTTTCAAATTTATTCCTATTTCAGGTATTTTTCGCGAAATATATTATAACTTTATATTAATATTTTGATTAGAAATAAATTGAAAAATAGAAGTAATGTTTGAATGTATAGTAATGTATAGAAATGTATTGAACATTGTATGGAAGGCAGGTATGCCTGCATTGCTTACCGCTCTCGAAGACGACTTTGTCATTAGCACTCAGTTCCTTGACTTGGAATAAGTCGCGGATCTCTTCCTCCGCGTCTTTGAGACCGAGGGCTCCGGACTGTTGTTGTTTGAGTTGTCGGAGGTTTTCATTACGCAAATGCTTAATGGAGTTGATGTGCTGGACGAGTGAGATCTTGGTGCGGGCCGGGTGGGCACAGAGGGCACAGAAGTAGTACTTCATCTGGGCCTTGACCAGGGTCTCGGCCAACTGCAAATGGAGGAACACTCGGGAACAGGCGTCGTGGCGGGCGTTGGCGGTGTGTAATTGCAATTTATGAATCGAATTCGTATAGTAATCACAAACATTGCAGCGCACCTGCACTGGATTCGATACATTCACATACTTGAGCTTCCATTCAGACTGAGGTCCGCCTTCTTTAATATGATTCACGTGTTGTAATCGTTGCAAATGTTTGTCTGTTTTGCAGTGCAATTGAAAGTTTGCCTTTAGGTTAGTCTTATAGGAACACAATTTGCAGATATAACTGCCCCCGACCGCCATCAACACCTCGTCCTCCCTCTGCCGCGTGCGGTCGCATTGGATGTGTTGACTCAAGCCTTCGATCGAATCACTCGAATATATCGCACAAACACAGCATTGAAAGAGACGACACGACTCGTCGTAGGGAACGTTGTGCAGACCCAGCGACGGGTCCGGGTGTTCGATGTCATACGTCGGCTGCGACCCCGTGCCGCTCAGTCTGGCTACCGGCGACTTGTTGCCGGGTGTGCTCGACTGCGGCGGTTGTTGTTGCTGTTGCTGCTGCTGTTGCATCATCGCCGCCGCCATCGCCCGCTGTTGTTGTTGCTGACTGGCCATCATCAGCAGCGCGTGATTATACGCCATATCTGCCAGCGCTGCCTCGGGCTGAAGGTTGTCGGCAGGACCGCCGGGCTGGCCAGTGGCGAGTCCGGCAGCGGCGGCAAAGATGCCTGGGTGGAACTGGAACAGCTGTTCGGGGGTGAGCATACCTGCCTGTTGGAGAGCCGACAACTGCTGCATATGAGAGACGTTTTGCTTGAGAACCATGAGGTTGTGGGTGTGCTTCTCACTAGTCATGTGTATTCTCAGATTCCGGGCCACATTGGTCTCGTAGTTGCAGACGTCGCACCTCCAGGTGGCCTTTTGCTTGGACGGGGGCCCGGACTGGGCGCCTCCGCTTGGAACTGCTTGTTGGGCCTTCAGTGGCTTGTCTGCCACCGTCGGTGTCGGCGCCGGAGATGTGGTGATCGACGACACACTTGTCGTTGTTGTAGGAACTGAAGAAGTAGTGGTTTGGACGCCAGGGGCGGACGCGGCCACCGCTGCGGCCAATGCCTGCGATTGGAGCAGATGTTCGGCCGGAATATTGCCGTTTTGGAGCTCTTGAACATTGTTTATGTGTTTGTCTGATTGCATATGAATACTTAGGTTGCCTTTAGTGGTCGTCGAGTAGTTGCACACTTCGCACCGGTAGGGCTTGTAGCCGCACGTGTAGGTCTCGCCGCGCGCCAGCCTGGGGTGAGGCTGGTTGGCCAGGCAGTAGATGCAGTTCATCTCGTTCTCCGGGTGCTTCTCCTTCATGTGGATCTCCAGGGTCTCTTGGTACTTGTAGTGCCAGTTGCACTTCGGGCACTTGAGCGTCTTGCACGAGTTGCGGGAATGCATCATGGTCATGTGCCCACCTAGAGAGCGCGACGAACCCAGCATTAGATCACATTTAGGACACTCTACGCCATTGCTCTTACCGTCCGGGTGTTGGGCGCACAGGAAGGGCGACGAGTTGGTCGGCGCCATCGACGTCGGACTCGGCGATGAGTGGTATTGGGGCAGAGATGGAGTGGTCGACGCGACTGGGCTTTTGGGTGAAGTGACCGAATGTGGGAACTGTTTGGATGGAGAGGGCGAGCGATGGAGTGACTGATGAGTTGCCAACTGTTGCGACATTTGTTCGATTTGTTGCTGTTGTGCCGCCGCCGCCGCGGCCTTCGCTATCTTCTCGAGGTTGGCCAGATCTGCCAGTTCGGGTGCGAACGAACTGTCGGCCTCGAGCGTCTCCCTGGAGGTGGGTCTACTGTCCGGGTGCTCGTACTGGCGCTCTTCGCCATTCTTTGGCAAAACAAAGCTTAAAGCGTTTGAATGGTTTGAATGAGAATGAGATTCACATTTAATGTCCGACAAAGTGGAAGTGACTGGACTCGTGATGGCCGACACCAATGTGCCGGCGCCACCACTCGCCGCCACACCCTTCGCCACAGCCCCGAAGCTGCTATTGCACCCACTAGTCATGAGCGGACCCGCACTAGTAGTAGTAGATAAGGAACTTGGACATGAGCTTTGCCTGAGGGCCGCGGCCGCCGCCACCTGTGCCAACAGGCGTTGTTGTGCTTCGAGCTGTTGCTGGAACTGCGCCGGCATTTCAGTTGTGTTTAGTGTCGGAGCGCGTGGTTTCGGCTCCAGAAACGAGAGCAACGGTTCCTTGTCTTTGCCGACGCCCTGAATGATGGCCGACGTGTTCTTGTGTGAGAGCACCCGCTTCTCGTCGTCGTTCAGAGCGATGGTGTGCTCTTGAATGCTGTGAGCAATGAATGATTTGGAGTAACCGAACGACAGTTTACAGATAAAGCACATGAGAATGGGTTTGACGGGCACTGTCTGGCAACTGCTCGCACTGTTAGCCGCAGACGACTCCGAGTGACTCAGCGCCGACGACCGGATCGTGTTGTTGTTGTCTCTGTCCAGAAGGTCGGCGCCGCTCAGCTCGTTGTCCGCCAGCGTTTGGTCAGACACGCGGTTAACACATTTGTTGTTGAAGTTGTCTCCTCTAAGGGTGAAGACCCGGTAGGAGTGCATAACCGGGACTTCAGGAACTTTATTCTCTTGTAAAATGTTTTGGTAGGCCTGGCCGTAGAGAGCACTGTAGAGCGCGGCCGCTGAGCTCCGGGAGATATGAAAGGCTGAGACGACTTGAGGAAAGACGACATTACTTCGACTCGACGGCGGAGTCATTCCGCGCGCGTCTATAATACTGCCCTCTTGGCTGATCTCCGCCTCGACGTCACTGCCCTCCGAGTCGGGCCCCTCGATGATGTAGGCCGAGCCGTCGGGGTTGTACACTATTTTACCCGTGAAGTTCTCCACATCACTCAGGGAACTGCTCACACTCTCGGTGTCGCGACTGACCTTCGCGTTCACAACACTCTCCTTCGGCTGCTTTTTGATCGTATAGTTAAGTGCCTGGGCTTTAACGGGCGTCACCGGACAGCCCTGACCCGTGTCGACGATCGGGGAAGTGCTGCTAATTGTGGTGGACATCAGTGACACCGAAGTATCGTTTGCTGCCATCGTTGTGGTGGCCGTCGACTCCATCTGTTTTGATAATTACGTCAATTAGTGGCCTCTGATGTGAACGTCACCGTCGGATCCGAGTGCAGCAAAACATGACAGACATGACAGCGATCAGTGGTTTTGCATCTTTGGTCGTCATTACCTTTCTGTGAATTCGGACAATACGGAAGTCAAAGATTAGAAACGGATTCTAATTATTTAAGAATTTTGTGTAATTTATCTAAATTTTAGTGAAATTGCATTTCTCTTATAATAGCTTTTTATACTTCAATACAGTTGTAGTAATAATACGAATAATACAACAATTTTTAGTTCAAAATAAATATCAAGTTTTCGAGTATTGTGTGAATCAATTGAACGGAATTGGCTCTCATATGGAGGGAAGGCTAGAGAAGCCAAGAGAAGGCAATCGCAAACAAATGAATGAATTTCTTATTTCTGATCGAAATTCGTGGCAATTCTGTGCGATTCGCACTTGAGGTCAACATTCGGATTCATTCATAAGACTGGCTGTGCGTAACACACGTTCTCAGCCTCGACTCGACTACTAGAGTGAGAGCTAGAGTTCCAACAAAATCAATGGTCTCTCAGTCTCTCTATTTAGAAGCAAAGACATGCCTAACCTCAACCTTGACCAGTGATGGATGGCTAACAGTGCCTGTGCTATAACCAAATACCCAAACACTGGATTTCAGAGTGAGACTGAAAAATGTGTTAAACAGTTTGATATAAAAAGGTGAGTGAGAAGGGAGGGGGAGGGAGGGTAGGTGTGGGGACCAACGCTGCCGAAGGGCTGCACAAAGCGATGGCTTTTTGTCAACTCGTGAGGAGTAAAGAGTAAATCGTAAGTGAAGTCTCGTTTTATAGTGGATTCTGATTTGAAATAAAACACTAATCGGTTGGCAGTCATCCATTTGTAGCCCAAGTAGGCCCAACTCATCCATAAGAAAGTGGTTTTGAAGAGTGAGAAACACAGACACAGATAGCTGTTCGCAGATTTGGCGGTACTATTAGACTCAGCTTTGATGCATAACCTCCTACTCTGTGGCGTACGTACGGCCCAACAAACCCAACAGTAGTTGAGTTGAGCTCTTATTGCACACATGAAACACATGACAAGACAACGCAAAACACAAATTAATGCATATATTCGTCGCAACAAAGACTTAAATTACTTTTACTTTAGCGCCACTTAATGACGATATCCGGGTTCGAGTGAAACTATTTTTTAATATTCAATAATTATCAATGTCATGGATGTAATTATATACCATGTTAATTTCTTTCAGTCCACTAAAGACACACTAATAAACATTAGTTGGAATGAAATTAAATTAAACTCAAAATATATATTAAAAAGACGATTGAATTCAAGTCCAGATTTACGATCAGTTCAAACTTGAAAACGACTTTAAATTACATTCTCTCAGAACTGCAAAATAATCATTAAATTTGAGCTTAACTCTGGAAACTTGTATTGAATTTATGTTTTAGTGAAATAACTTTAATTTTAGTAAATTTTTCTCACTTTGAGAGCGAGTGGAGGAATACATTGAAAAGATTGGAACAACAACTCCTAAAATGTCCCATTCAATGGCCACAGGAGTTGAGCTAAATATCTCTCGAGGGACTGCAAAGGGGGTAGAGCTGGGGCTGAGAGGAGAGAGAGAGAGGGAGAGGAGAGAGAGAGAGAGAGAGAGAGAGAGCAGAGAAGTTGCATCGAAAAGAAGTGACACATACAGCAGGGGTGCAACTTATGGGCATTATTGAAGGGCGCACCTGAGTTAACGGCATATATGCCTGTGCTGGCAGGACTGGGATACCTATGTTAATGGGGGACACAATCAAGATTATCAATGTATATGTATGTGTTGTATATGTGGTAGTGTAATACTAATTCCCCACAGATTGCCAACCCCTACGCCACCCCTCTCTGCGCCTAAGCCCTGGAGGCGAATGTCTGAAACAGAACTTTACTTCTCTTTTACGAATAGTTTTTCTCTTTCTTTAGTTTATTTTCAATTCTATTATGCATTGAATTCTCTCTCATTTCAGTCATTTGTGATCTCTCGCAACACTCTCTCATTCCCTCACATCTCCCTATTCTTGCAGAGCTCTCACTCTTCCCAGGATAGGACAGGACAGGACAGGACAGAACAGACTCTCATTTTTAATGCTTACAGTAGTTAGAGCCGTGAGTTTGAGCCAAATTTTTCAGTTCAAGCGATTAGTGCAGAGCTCTCGCAAACAATTATCATTCAAATCTCAAATACAAAAGATCTCTCGTCAAAGTGAATGGGTTTTAAAACCAATGCACACCTGGGCTTACAATATATGTATGTATGTATGTATGTATATGTGCTGTATATGTACGGACTGCACAATCGCTATAATTGAATATCAGTTCGAGTTGAGACCCATTGCAAGAATATATGCGAAAATGCAAACACAAATGCAAAGACTTAACTGCAAACTCAACTGACATTACATTACTCTTAAACGCACAACAGATTAGCATCTTTTCAAAGATAAAAAGCACAAATTCAGTCACTCTTTATCATTCTCTTTCTTTTCTTTCATTTAAGTTTAGGTTTTGAGCAGTTTTTGCTTTTTTCAAACTTTTTGTCTTATTTTTCAGTTAAACAGCAAATGTATGAAAGGATAGAAAGGGAGTGAAAAACAAACTCCGCGTCAGAAATGGAAAAAATAATTTATAAATATATTCATAACTGATTTGTGAGACACGTATTCGCACAAAACGTATTAAAATTTATTCAAAACAAAGTGGAGTTTCTTTTTAGACAGAAAGTGGAAAAATAGCTAAAATTTGGTTTTTTAAACATAAACAAAATGAGTCTCGAATTATGAAATTACATTACAAATACCAGGAAACGGAGGGACCGGTAATTTGGCTTTTATTCGTTCTCTGTCTTTAGCACAATATAGAACTAATTACAACAACAATAACAACGTATAGAACATCGACTAATATAATGAGAGAATATCTAAATAATGGAATCATTGGACGAACAATAATAAAGCAAAGCCTCAGCGAGTTCTGGCATTAATTAAGCCAAACAAAAAACATTCATTAAGTCGAGGAAGTCACGCAATTAACCATACATACTACATACTACACATACTACAATGTGCTTGTGCACTGTGCACCGGCACATTCGGCTCCCCTATGCTGTCTGCTATGCCAGTGATGTGATGTTAGCTCTGTTAGCACTACAGCTCTTTTGAAGTTCAATATTATTAATATAAAAAACCAGAGAAAGACTAAACAGAAAGAGAGAAGCAGTGAATCAATGCCTAAAACAGTAGAGAGTGAGGGGAGAGAAGAGGAGAGGAGAGCGAGAAGAGTGAGACGAGAGCTGCTGCCGAACTACTAGTGCTAGTGCTTCGGTGCTAATTATCTCTCATTAAGGCTTTTTGAGCTCAACTAACATATAGAGGTTTTATTCAAGTGAAAGACAATAATTAAACAAAAGGGAATTTCCGACTCAAGGCTATGTAAAAAAAGTTAAGCACAAAATATGCAGTACTTGTGCTTAAGTTAATGTTATTTGGTTTTGTCAAATGCCGTGAATAACAACGCTTTGATAAACAGATAATCCATTTTAAAACAGACGAAAACAATCTTCACATTCAATAGAATATAATGAGTGGAAGAAAAATAACATTTATTTTTTGGGCACATATTTGAGAAAATCTTTTTTTAGGACAACTGTAGGAATACATCAATTTTGTTGCTTTGATTTGAAATTTTAGTTTTGTGTGAAAGCATTGAAATTTTTGGCTAAACTTATTATTATTATTATTGATGTTCTCTCAGCTCTCTTTTCTTTTGTGCTAATATTTTTAGGTTGAGTTAAATTCGAATAGTGGTGGCAGTGCTGGTGCTTTGCTGTACAACCAGTAGTGCCAGTGCTGTCGCAAAAATGCTTCAAATGGTGATATCAATTGAAAGACAGAGAGATTGGGTTCGAATAGTATTTATTTGAAAGATTGCTTAAAGAATAGTTAGAAAGAGAGCGATATTTAAACTAAAGGTTGCACTGAGTGTCGATCCCCTTGTTTTGGGCCCCAATGCAGACCCCTATGGCTTCTCTCTGGCTCTAACTTTTTCAACATAATTAGTTATTCTAAAATCACTGCAAAAGAACTTCTCTCAGAAGGTATGAATTCAATTCAATTCGGGTGTTATGGATAAGGGGATGAGGAATAAAGGCACTGGAAGAGAGCTGAGAGCTGGGACAGCAGCACTGCCAATGCTCTGGTGTGCACACAGAGATGTTATAGTCTAGTGCTTTATGATCGTGGGAAACATTGCCCAACTCATAACTAGAGCTAACTTTCCACTAAATTCGCTCCAATCGAAACTAGTGCTGTATTGGCGACACTATTTTGCACCTTTAGTTAGCAGTAATCACCGTCAGGTTCTCGTCATGGCATGAAATCGTCATTTCAAATGCCCGTTCCCTTAGCCCCATATACTCGACCAACTCTGCCGTACACCTCATACGCCAATACAGCAATGTATGGCAAAAAGTCCAGGTGTGCAGCACTTAAGGTCATATTATTGCTGAACTAACACCAAACCAATACAGTCGGAGATAACAACAGCTAAGAGGAGGTCTCTCTTTATTTCAATGCTCTTTGAGATGAACAGAACGGTATGAGCGCTGACTCAAGACTGAAGGAGAGGGAGAGAGAGAGAGAGAGAGAGAGAGAGAGTACACTCTGTTTGAACTTCACATACCTTAAGGTTTACTGATTTACTGTCGTATACTTAAGAATTAACAGCGACTTAAAGTTAAACATAAATTGGCAAAAAATGCTAAAACCAGTCTCTCTCTCTCTCTCTCTTCCACTCTCCCCCTCTC
>JAQIYC010000573.1:0-12790 GCA_034699545.1 Porobelba spinosa
GATTTTGAGAAAAAATGAGTCATTTACCCCTACCTGAACCCCCCCCCCTGACCTGACTCAGTCTGGCCAACCCTGAATAATCAAAACCAATAAATCAATGCATTTTCATAGAACTATTCTCTAATTAAATTATAAATTTTAAATTTAAATCTTAACCAAATTTTTAAAATAATTTATTATTGTATTTAATATTTTGGTTATCAAAAAAATATAAAATAAATAAATGAGTGTTTGTGTTGAAGATAAGCTGTTGATAACAAGCCTAGCTATCCCGGTACAAATTGATCAAATAAAATGCTGTTAAATTATTATCAAGTAAAAAGTAAAATGTGTAATTCTAAATCAGCTAATATTATTAATTAAATTTTAAACTAATTTTATTAATATAATAAAAAGCTATTTCTAATTTACACCAATTAGCAAAACTTTTAAAAATTATTTTAATAATAAAATCAAATTTATTAAATTATTTTATGTATTGAAAACAAGAACTTTAATAAATTTTTCGATTTTTATTTTGTTAATTTTGTTGAGAATTTTGTTTGAACTTTGCGCTAAATTTTAAAAACTTTTATTGCAATAAAAAAAAATTTTAGTTAATTGAATAAAATAGCACTTATTTTCAAAATTAGAATTAATAATTTGACAAAATTTTGCAAAATTGATTAAGCAATAATTAAATTAGAAATGAAATTTAATAAGTTTAAATGCATTTTATAAAGCATTCTTGCATTTGATGTGTATCCAAAAAGTTATTATTCTATACTTTTAAAGTGTGATTAAACTTATTGAAAAAGTGAATAACAAAAGCAGTTTAAGTTATATATGCATTGATTGCTAAATTTAAATATAATTTAAATCTAACAAAACTTAATTTAATTGTAATTAACTTGAAATTTAAAGAATTGTTGATTTGAGTGTAGAGTGTGTGCATAGAATGGGCCTCAACTGACACCCACTACTGTAGTACACATTCACACACATTCTCTATTGGATGTGTGGATGTGTAACAGTTATATAGAACTGCGATCCCGGCCAACAAATTCGATCAATAATCCAGGCATTGCATAAAAGTAGGTCAACAGTCCATAGAGTTGGCTGGAATCGCTACACTGGCACAGAACTGGAGTGCTTTCGGTGCCGGAATTGGAACAGAATCGGGATTTCAACTCAATTAGCTACTCCCACTTTTTATTGTATTTACTTTGAAAAACAATTAAAACTGATTTTTTAAAAATAATTTAATTAACTTAAGTGCTTTCAATTATTTTATTTTCAAAATACGATTTTTAAATATTACTTTAAAAGCTTATTATTTTAAGCAAAGAATATTCTAGAAATTATTATATTTAAGCATTTAAATTATAAGTAGAAATATTTACAAAATAAAAAGAGCAAGGGTGATTGCAAATAAATGCGATGGAATCCGGAATCCAAATTGAGTGAAGTAGGGAAAGGAGATGCGCGACAGCACTAAGCGATCTGAGCCCTGAGAAAACCCCTTTGCAGTCGTGTTTAGCTTTCACTCAGACTTACAACTCATGCAGTCATACAGTGTTTGAAATCTTAGAGTATTTAATGAAATAATAATTTTTTGCAAAAATGTGTAATTTATTTGTTTGCAAATCAAATGCACTTTAAAATGCAATAACCAATGAATTGCAAGAATCGATTTGCAAACCATTGCAAATATCAATTGCAAACGAAATCCGAAAAAGTGATAGAAGTGATAGACAATAATTATCGCTGATATACAGATCTTTAAGTTTCAAGTGTAAAGTTTTAAAAATAACCGAAATCTCTGCTTACTCCTATTTGCAAATTCAATGCATTTGTATTTGAGTAATAATTTTAATTATTTGCGATATGTTTGCAGAATATTCTGTTAAAGTAAATAAATAAATATTCGGTTTGACTGAACTCGAAATCTAAATATTGAAGAAATATTGCATTAAAGTAAACGCAAAGCAAATTAATCTGTGCTGGCACCCTTCATTTGGTCTGGCTCAGTTGTGGTTTGAAAGAGTTTGTGCTAATGTTTTTGGAAAGCAGCATGTTGGAACTAATGTTTGGAAGCACCTATGCATTCCAATCTCATTCATAAACTCTCGCACATCTAAGAGAGCAAAATCTAGCAAGGTATGTTTACTTTCTGTACAATCTGCTAGTTCATTTTTAAGCTATTTGTTAGAATTTTACTTAAAAGCATTTATTAATGTTATTTAATTCGGTACACAATACGCGACTTAAGTCTTGTAATACTTCAAAACCTGCAAACGTTATAATTTTGCGTTAAATTTATAGCAATACTAGTAATGCGAGTAAATAAATAAACAACAAAATTCAAAATAAAAATAAATGTTAAGCATTGAAGCATTGGCTTAAATCTGAGTCTATTTCTATTTTAAGTTTAATAATATTTGAAAACAAGAATATTATATAATAGTATAATACAGTATACAGTAAACAGTAGTCAAGTCTTGACACTTGTTAGACCTAACAAACATGAAAACACTCAGATCTAGGATATTGAATAAAACACCAAGAAACTCTTTATTTTTAAATTAAAACATTAATTTTTGTTTTATTTAATAATTTAATGCCTAAGTCTTGTTTAAAAATTTACCTTCACTGAAAAAACTTATATTTTGCACAAATATACAACTTAATCGAACTCATTAGAGTTATTAAAATAAAGTAGTGAGTTATGTTTAACTGATAAAATAGGTTATTTAAAATTAAAAAATAATTATCAATATAAATAAAATAAATAAAAAGTGAAGCCAAAGTCTAAAAAGGATCGAGTTTGAATTCGGCATCAATTTAGCGCTCGTCAATTGGCCGCGAGAAGGGGTAGGAAAGGTGTAGGAAAGGTGCGCAACGGCACGTAACTTGTGAACTGGTATACTGAGTGGAGTGGAGTGGCGTGGAGTGGTGTGGACTGCGTTGGGGCGCAATCGGCAATACATACATATGGAGCGCCTGTAGTGGAGCGCCTGTAGTGGAGCGCCTGCTCTGTTCGGAGTCGAGCGTAGAGTACATGAGTAGATGAGTACATATGTCGGTTGAAGAGAACAGAACAGAATTCAAAACAAAAATCAGTTGTTAGACAGTGTGTGGCTAAACAACATTCAACACATCCAACGCACACACACTTACATAACGTGTTGTTTTGTATTGAATTTGTATTTACAGATAGTTTAGACTTTGTTCACAATTTTATTACGTATTTTATATTAATATAAATTAATTAAATATATATCGCATCAAATCACTAATCAATTACTAAATCATTTGAACTAATGATTTGACGATATTTTAAGCCAAATATGAGCGAAGAGACGAAACAAGAGTTGACGCCAGAAGAGGTATGATATCATTGATCGCTATTTCAATCTTATTATCGCTTAAATCAATTCAATTACGAGAGACTAATCAACAGTTGTGTGATTAGAGCTAAACTTCACTCAAATCACTACTAATTAAACCATAAAAACTTCATATCTTTTATACCCCTTTTCTCAGACACCCAACCCATCCATTACTTTCCCTTTTCTTCGATTAAAACACATTAGAAAACATTTTATTTAATATCATTTGCTTTTAATTTATTGGATTTAAGCACAAGAATAGCTATAAATTAATACCAATTGAAGTGTTAATTATGAAAAGGATAGTTGAATCAACAAGATAACTTTACCAGCATTTTAGTAATTATGTGTACAAATAATTATAATCTTAATTAAAACTATATAAATGCGAATATATTTTTGAATATCCGATCACTTTTTACGGCAATCTCGGTCACTTTTAAAGTGGGCTAATTTGCGGCACTTAAAAGCAATGGCTAAAAGTTTGATTGCAAGCTCAATTTAAGATTTTAAAAGCTTATATTTTTTAATAATTAAGAATGTAATAGATTTTTAATTAATGAGCCAGCTGTTATTATTATATAATATCAGCAAGAATTAGCCAATTGAACCTAAGATTTCAACTGGGGTTTGAAATTAAGAGATAGGTGATAAAAAGTTGAAAGCTTAAGCTGGCTTATGTTTTTATTTTATAAATTACAAGTTTTATTAGTTTATTGAATTAGAACAAAAACAGTGGCTTAAGCATTTAAACTTGCTCAATTGTTTGTCAGTTTGAAATGGATATTTGACTCAATTGTGATTAGAATGCGATTCCATTACAAATTGATGTATTCATAGTTATAGTAGCGGTCACTCAAATCTTTAATTACACTTATTTTCAAATTATTTTTTTCAAAATTAATATTAGTTTTTATTCGTTTCATACAGAACTCAGTTTTAATTATTTTTACTCAGAATTAAAGCAAATTTTAGTAATACTCAAACATTGAGCTCTAATTTGTCTTATTATTAGTCAGTTTTGAACCAAACATTGAGAAACATATGATTAAACCAAAGATTTGATCGAATAATCATTTATCGATTCATTGACTAATCACTAATTAGTGAAAAATTTCCAAATTGTAAAATAATAGTTCAATGAGTGATATATTGAAAGCTTATTCTCAATTTAAAAATTAAATTTAAATTATTTTCGATCTTCAAAACTGCGTTTAAGTATCGATTTCTTTAATTAAGTAAAATATTTAGTTTAATGTTTTAAAATCAAATTCAATAATAGTGTAGAAAATGAGTTGAATTGAGTAAATATCAAAAGCTTTTGTGGAAATGGAGTCTCTATTTAGTAATTGTTTTCAATCATTCAAAGGAAAGGTTCGATTGGTCTCTCAGTTGTCGATTGAGTGGAACTATCGCTCAATTGTGTCACTCATTGATTGCGAACACTATTAACTGAATTTGTATTAATAACTAATTAAACAATATTTGCGTTTAGGAGAAAAAGCTGTCGCCAGTGGGCGCCGGCACCTCCAGTGGCGAAGCGTCTGTACGGCCCAAGCAGGTGATGATCCACCACCCGGGTCAGACCAAAGCCAAACCGGCCACTCGGAAGAAGCACTCACTCCAGGCCGACCTCGACGTCGATAAGGAGTTCCAGCGCTGTCGAGACGAGGGCGCGACCCGACTCGACCTAACGAAGTGCAGTCTCACGACTCTTCCGGCTTCGGTGAAAGAGTTGACACATTTGGTTGAATTCTATTTATATCAAAACAAATTAGTGACTCTTCCACAAGAAATCGGAAATTTAGTGAATTTGCAAATGTTAGCCGTGAATGAGAACTCCCTGACCAGTCTGCCCGACTCCCTGGCCTCTCTCAAACAACTTAAAGTGCTAGACCTCCGGCACAACAAACTCAATGAGGTCTGACTCATGTCCACTCATTGTCGATGTGTTTGTCTATTAATGATTTGACTCTAAATAGATTCCGGATGTGGTCTATAAACTCAATTCTCTGACAACACTTCACCTGCGCTTCAATCGAATCAAAATAGTCGGCGAAAACATCTCTAATCTAACTGTAAATGATTTGACGACTCGAGACACAAAATATGAATTGAATTTTAATTGAATTAATTTATTGACAGAACCTAACAATGCTTAGCCTTAGAGAAAACAAAATCAAAGAACTGCCGGGCGGTGTGGGCCGGCTCACCCAACTGGTCACTCTCGACGCTTCCAATAACCATTTAGAACATCTGCCCAACGGTATCACCCATTCTATTGTTCTATTGTTTGATTTGATTTCTGTTTAGTTTATTAATTTCTAAATCATTCGTTTTGTTATCAGAAATAGGAAATTGTATTCAATTAACGACTTTAGATGTCCAACACAATGAACTCGTAGACATACCCGAAACTATTGGACAGTTAGCTAATTTGACCCGACTTGGGCTCAGGTATACTTTGTTTTGTTTTAATTATTTTAAATATTCTAAATCTGCGAAGTAATTGAAATTTAATTTAAGTCTAATCAGCGATTCATTTATAAGTAAACTTTGTTTTATTGATAATTTTAAACAATATTTACGATTACTTAAGTTTATGTAAATTGAGTCAACGCTCGCATAAATATCTAAATATAATATTTGCTTAAATTATGATAATTACCGGCATTTTAATTGTTTTAAATTTGAAATTCAAAACATATTTTTACTAATTATGAATCGAATGTTAGCATTAATAGGAAATAAATTTACTTGTATATAATTAAAAACATCGTAATGAGATTAATACAATGACCAAGATGATTTAATTTGAACTAAATTATGAATTATAAAGAAATAGTTAGAATTTAAGGCTATATCGGTTAACATAACCCTAAACACAGTCTCTATTATAGGTAATGTTTGCGTAGTTCTCACGCAATGCACTCATTCTCTCATTTTATTTATTGGTTTTTCGGAACAATTTATTTAAAATAAAAACTAAACGAAAGTATTGTTTTGCCTCATTGTGTGGCGTTTGCGGAACAGATACAACCGCTTAATGTCAGTCCCGAAGTCACTGAGCAATTGCATCAATTTGACTGAATTCAATGTGGAGAACAACTCCCTGTGCCAACTGCCTGAGGGTCTCCTCTCTAGTCTCTCCAACTTAACGACACTTACTCTCTCACGGAATCAATTCACATCATATCCAGTCGGCGGTCCCTCACAGTTCTGCAACGTTTACGTGAGTATTGATTCGTTTAATTGTTTAATTTCGTCGTTGTATCTGTTGACGTATTGACCGACTCGCCTACCTGTGCCCAATTAGTCCATAAATATGGAACACAATAAGATCAACAAAATTCCTTTCGGAATATTCTCGCGCGCGAGGAATCTGACGAAACTGAATATGAAAGACAATCAGTTGACATCTCTGCCATTAGACATCGGCACCTGGACTAATATGGTTGAACTCAACTTAGGCACTAATCAATTGACCAAAATTCCCGAAGACATCCAGCACTTAGAAAATCTAGAAGTTCTCATATTAAGCAACAATAATCTACGTCGACTTCCCCCCACTGTCGGCAATCTTCGAAAGTTAAGGATTTTGGACTTAGAAGAGAACAAACTCGAGGCACTTCCCAACGAAATAGGTTTCGATTCTCTATTCACTATTCAATTACATAATCCATTCAACGAATGATTTCTTAATTATTGGTTCAATTCGCTAATGATTTGTATTATTTGTGTATAACTTATCGATTATTCGTATGATTAACAGGTTTTCTACGAGAGCTCCAGAAGCTGATCGTCCAAAGCAATCAACTGAATGCACTTCCCCGAGCGATCGGACACTTAGCAAAACTAACGTATTTAAGTGTTGGCGAAAACAACTTGAGTTCTATTCCCGAAGAAATCGGTAATAATTGGTTTGAAGATTGATATGGGGTTTGAATTATTTATATTTTTGTTTGAATTTCAGGTACTTTAGAGAGTCTGGAGTCGCTGTACATCAACGACAACCCGAACCTCCATGTGCTGCCATTCGAGTTAGCCCTGTGCGCCAATCTGCAGATTATGAGTATAGAGAACTGTCCCTTATCTCAAATTCCAACCGATATCGTGAACGGCGGGCCATCACTGGTCATCCAATACCTGAAGATGAAGGGCCCGTATCGGACGATGTGATGACGCGTTCGATAGACGTCTTAATTGTGTATAAAAACAAATTCTTTTATTTAAAGACGAAAAATGTTTTAACGTTTTGATCAAAAATTAGTGAAAAAAAGTTAAACAAATGTTAAGAAATTTTTGATAAAAGATATTTATTGGGGTTTCGGTGCTCACGAAGAATAGAATTGTTGGAAATGATGCCAAATATAAATCGTCGAATGGAATGCCAGTCCAAGCGAACCGTTCGGCCGTTCGATAGGCGTTATTCTAATCGATATTTTGATGAATTGTTTGAAGCGCTTCTAAACTCTGTCTAAACTCACTGTTTATATAAACCATTCGTTCGTTTATTTTTTAATTATCAGTCATTCCGATTGTAATCACATTTACAGTATTTAAACAAATCCATACAATATCTCATAAAACAAAACAAACATTTGATTCAAATCGAAAGTTGACGAAACAAAAGACGAAAATTTATATATTTTAAGAAATGTTTGTTTAGTTCATTTGATTTTAATTTCAATTTTATTTTTGTTTTCAATAAAGTCTTGAAAAATAAATACAAAATAATAGTCAAATCAGACAATAAAATTTGCTGCCATTAAATGAAAATAAAGTTTACTTTCAATACAGAGTATAATAATTAAAAAAAAAAAGATTAAATAATTATATAAAAGATTTTATTTTAAATTTCTCTCAAATGTAATGAAAATTTAAAGTTTGTATTCAATGTTAATCAGAAACAAATTTATTAAAAATACAGAAATCAATAGAATAATGTTTTCCAAATAATAAGTTTTTGACTCTTATTCTAGAATTCTAACCACTTTATCATAAGAAACAATTAAAAAAATCTGAAAATTCATTGAAAACAGTTTTAGAAGCGTTTTAGAAGTTTTAGAATTCCTTTTAATTATTGAAAAGTCTATTTAAAACAAATAAATTTTTACTATAATTAGTATAATTTTAAAATAAATATATATACGAAGCGAATGAATGATCGTTTGTATAATGAATGGATGTTTTTTTAAATAAAAAAAATTAATTGTAATTTAGTTTAAAACAAATTCTAAATGATTATCATTTTAATTATAGACGAAATGCTTAAAAATAAGAAAATAAATAAAAATTGTCTTTAAAAAGCAAAAAGTTTTGATTAGTTTTGAGATTGGATTGCATTGATGTGTATATCGGAACCGAAAGATGACGCGAAAGACCTCTCACTCAACGGAATCACTTGATTACAGGTTTTGTTCGGAAAACCTCTCAAAGCGTCTGCAAAGCTATGACTCAAACTGTTGAGAGTCTGAAAGCTTCGCTCATTCCTCTCATTCCTAACAACTATTTCTTTCATAAGTTATAACAACTTTTCTGAACACAAACCCAACGCTAATTCATCGAAACACAAATGCATGGCTTGAATGGCTTGAAAGGCATGAGAACTAAAGATTAAAACCGGAGGAAATGGTCGAAAATAGAAAAGGTTTGTCTTCTTTCCATTCTTACCATTTATTTGCGATTTATATACGAAAACGGTTTCTCATTTCAAAACAATTCATCGATTCATAAATTATTCTTATTATACAGTATTTCTATTTCGAAAAATTTTAACTAAAATTTATTCTGAAGTTTTAATAAAGACTCGAAAAAAGTTTAGTATTTATTGTATTTTACGGTAAATTTTGTTTTTTATTGAATTATATAGCATGTCGGTCAACATATAAAAAGCAATTTGTTATTAAAATCAATAAATATTTTGTAAGCAATTTATAGTTTATCGTAAATTTCAGATTAACTTAATGTAAAAATACAAAAATAATTTAAACTGTTGAACATAAGGAAGACCGTCGTTGAGAAAGTCGTTTAGTTTTTTTATATTTAATAATATTATATTAAAAACTTAATTATCTTTAAAAAAAAGTTGAACTCATATTAACTTATCTTTTTTTTAAGTTACAGTAATTTCATAAAACTCCTAAAAATACTTAACTTTATGTAAACCTTGAATGCCTTCAGCGTTATTGCAAAATAATGAAAATCTCATAATCGGTTAAAATGAAAAATTAAAACAAAATTCATGAAAAATAGATTAAAATAATATATTAACAAATGTAACGATTTGTCCATTAATTTAATTTGAAACGGAGTGTAAATATTCGGTCTTTTATCCCAACAATTAAATAGTTGAGAAATGTCTGCATTTCTTATTTACTCTCAACCCTTCTCTTTAGAGCAAACTTTCCCATCAAATCAAAACTACTTTTTCTTTTTCATTCAATTCTATGCTTTTGTTCAACAATTAAGAGAAAAAACTGAACCAATTGTTCATTAGATTCACCGATAGATTTGACAATTTCTCCTTTTCTTCTAATTAATTAACACTTTTTTAAATTATAGAAAGAGCGGATGTATTAAAATTTTTAAGATAAAATATATACCCTGATTGTTGCTAAAAATTAATTTAATTAACAATTTTCTCTTGGTATTTTTTGAAATTAAAGTTAAATAAAATTTGGCAATAATTTGGTTAAATCAGATTAACCCGGGAGAAAAAACTGGTTTTGGTGAGAAATTAGCAATTAACTTCTACCCTATATTCCCAGAGACGACTGGTCATCCTGATCATCCACATCCATATTTTAAAACCCGAACTCTAAGCGGATTATACTTTGAGAAAAATTAATTGTTGAGTTGATAGACCTAAACAATTAATTAATCTAAACATCTAAACAATCCAATTAGACTTCTCTTTGTTCGGCACATATTTCCCTTAACACATATTTTGTATTTTCTTGAAATTTTTTAGAAAAACAAAATATTTTGAAGAATATAAGTTTTGGCCGAAAATTATAATTGTTTTAACAATAATTAATTTTGTGCTCATTTTAATTATTTAATTCAAATAACAATAAAATCATTGAATTTTTATTTCATCAGTTCGTTAACAATATTCCGATTTGTTATTTATTTTTGAAATTTTGATTTTATGATAATTAAAAGTTTTTTTTGGGTTAAGTCAAAAGTTTAATTAACATTGAATGCTATGAATATTTAGGCTAAAAATAGAGGTTTTGTGTTAACTGCCAATAGGATTGGAAATAATTTGGTGAAACTATACCAAAAATGTTTTATTGCTTGCGTTCAGGGAATGCATACCTTTGAGAAATACAGGTTTTTAAATGCAAACTAAAGTCATATAATGTGAAAGTTGTGGCGCATATGGACTCTCCCATCAAAGACGGACTCTCCGTTCGACCACTTATTAGTTCGTATATATCGCTTCTTCAAAGAACAACCAACTTATGCCTTCCATGCCTTCCATGCCTTTTGGCTAAATTCAAACATTATGTTTGTTGTATGTAATTGACGAACCGGAAAGAAAAATGAAACGGTTGTGCAGTTATTAGCATTATTAAAATTAAATTAAAATTTTATAAATTGTTTAACTGTTATGTGTTTATAAAACTTTAGACACTTTAGTTACAAATATGTTTGTTATTGATAAATGTTACCCAGTTTGTTTTTAGTCAAAATAGCAATTCCAGTGAAATAACTAAAATGGGTCAAAAAATTAGCCAATTTTAAAGATAATTGTTTTGTTAAATTTAGATGTAGTTTAATGGTCATATTGGATGTTGAAGGAAGATCAGCCGATTATCCCCCCCCCCCCCCCACGAAGCCGCGGCTAGGGTATTTTTCTCTTAAAAATTTGCCGGCTGACTTCGGCAAAATTTTTTAACTTTTTCCTCTAAAAAGGGCTTTCATGACACTTTTGGATTATATCCTACCTGACCCCCCCCCCCCCCTCAGAGATCGTTGATCTTTCTCATGCCTATTTATATATTATAAAAGAATGATTAGAATTTTTATAAATTAAATTACGGTATGTATTAACAAGCTGAAATTTTTCTTCGTGATAATATAATTTTAACTTAAAAATTGAAGTTTAATTTGTGATGTTTTCGAAAACTAAAAATATAACCAATTTGTAAACCAATATAATTATAAAATTGTTTTTCTTTCCGATTTTCAGTTAATGACTGAAATCAAAGTCAATATTTTGTTTTTATTTTTTAAATTTTGTTTTTGCTATATATTCAGTAATCTTCTGAGACTTTTATTATGTTTATATTTTATTAATTATATTCTCCGTTAAAAATCACAAATTGAATATATGTTTCATATAATTCGCTTTACGTTCTCATGACTTCACAATTAGATCTTTAAACTCAAAAATAGCTTATTATTTATTAGAAGCGAATGTTGGCCTAAATTCTTGCCGTCTCTGACCAAACACTCCTCACTTATCTGACGACTATACTATCCTGAGGTGAGATCGGGAGGTACTGTCGATACATTTAAATTGGACAAAAATTTGCATACCACCTTGAGGTTTTGACTATTTTTTGGTCACATTAGGTAAACCTAGTTATTTATTAACTTTGATGTCAATTATTTATTAATCTTTATCAACTGAAGTAATAAAAAGACAGTTAATTAGCAACTGCTTAGACCCCCTGAGTTGACCGATTTCTCTACCGCTAATTGTATCCTATTTTCGACATTTATTTATGAAATAAGTTTTTGTTAGCGAAACTAAACCAATTTGAAAAACACAATTAATATTGGCTTAGATTCTAATTCAATGTTATTACTAATTCTACTTTTTTCTCATTGAGATTCAAAACTTGGTTTGAAATTTATAAATTAGAGCATATTTTAACTTTTAGAATATATTTAGATAACTCGAATATTGTCGAAATAATAATTATTAGAAGAAATTCATTGAATTTAATATTAATAGATGAAAGAACATATGAGAATTAATTAGAAAACATTAATTGAATATTAAATATATTAATAATACAAAATCTGATTATTCAAATAGATTCTGAATTTTTTAATTTTTGTTTAAATTAGCGAAATAAGAGATATATGCAAAAGAAGTGTTTGTAAATTAATAATTTATTTATACTAGCAATAAAATTTTTGAACAGTTTTGTTTTTTGGGAAATTTTTGCACTTATTTAAATTAAAACTTAATTTAGTAATTATTTAATTTGAGAAATGTAACTTTAGTGCTATTTTGACATTTAAATATAAAACCCAGAAATAAGAACAGATTTTATTTACAAAAAGGAAAACAATTACCCTAAAATCCCATTGATAAGCCGCGGTTATCTAATAAATTTAATGAATTTTTAGCATAATTCTCATCTGCGGGCTATCTATGGGGTGCGGGCTATATAGTA
>JAQIYC010000574.1:0-12775 GCA_034699545.1 Porobelba spinosa
ATTCATTAAAACTATCAAGTTCAAATAGAAAAAAGTAATTATTGTAAATACAATTTATATCTAAATAATAATACAATTATTAAATGTAATAAAAGAAATTATAAATATTAAGATAAATAATTAACTAAAATATATGTATAATTAATTATCAATGAATTTCATTTCACTTACATTTAAAAATATCTTAAATTTTTACAATTTTTTAGTCATTATATAATTGAATACAATTTCGGTTTTAAAAAGAAAAGTAGAGAAAAAAGATTTTCAAATCAGAAGTCCATTACAACTATGATTCGAAACAAGCGATTGTCTAAAAGAACACAAAATCAAAACTCAGTTTTAGTTTATTGTCAAAACTGTAAGGATGTTATGAATAGGACGACAACGGTATGACTGCTGGCCTGTCATGCATTGCAGACGCCGTCGAACATACAGTCCATTCTCGATGTCATCTACTTTTGAAACGCAAATGGAATCAACTTTTGGACTCTCCTGTGTCTGAACTTTAAATTTTTGTGTTCAGAAAATCGGTTCTATAGAGATAGATATCGTTAGGAATCAGTGTTAGCACTGGCCACGCATGCCATCTCTCAATCGAAATTCTGAGAGCACTGGTATGACAGATATACCAATACATTGTATAATATTCTAATTTTTATATAATTATAGTTTTGAAAACTTTAAACTAAAAATTCACTAAATCTGAACACATATTCACAATTAAATATATATTTTTGAGACAAGAGTACAAACAAACAAATAATTTATGAAATAATTATTAAAATTTCTTAATCTTTCTTTATTTACTGATCCTATCATTCTTTCCAATTCCTAACTCTAAACCTCTTTTCAAATATAAATAACATTTAAATCATTGATTCGAATGACATCGAAATGTTAATAATTATTAATTAAATATTAAAATAAATAATAAAAATGTATAAAAAAAAGTAATTTGTTGTGAGTTTTGAATACAAATATCTGTTTTCTCTCAATTCAATTCATTTCAATTAAATAAGATTTAAATTAGTGTTAATGAAGAGGTTATGACGAATGTTGAGATGAGTGAGACTTTGAGTTTTCAATCGACTTCTTCGGACTCTTGGAAAGCCTTTCCTCACATTTTTTGTCCGATTTCTTGTTTGGAGAAACACTTTCGTCGGAAGAATGTTTGCCACGATTTTCGTCATTCTTTTTCGATGAGCTCTTGTGCGGACTGTCATCCGAATGCTTACCACTCTTGTGATGATCTTCTGATGATTTTTTCGGACTCTTCTCGGAATCCGAACAATGCTTTTTAGAGTCGGATTTCCGCACTTTCTCTTCGGATTTGTCGCACTTTTTCGGCTTATCTTCAGCCGATTTGCGGCTCTTGTCGTCGGACTTCTTCGTCTTTAAGTGGTCGGAAGGGTCGCTAAGCGCGTGTTTGTCGGCCTTCGAAGACATCTTCATCTTCTTAGGTGTGAATTCTGTAATAATGACCGTAACGTTATTGACCGTCACTTCCTTCACGTGTGCATTACTTCGGTCGACATTCTTGAGCTTCGCCTTCGCACTGATAGTTCGCGGTTTCTTAACCTTAACCGATGAGGTGGTGGAGGGACTGGTCGTCGATGAGGTGGTGATGACTGTCGGTGAGGCGCCGGCAGAGACGGCAGAAGACGTCGAATTGGAGTTAATGACTGCTTTACTACTATTACTCATTTTATTACTATTTGTGTTATTATTGTTCGTAATCTCTGAACCGATATTAGCGCTAATGTTATTAGAATTAAAACTATTATTACTATTAGTAGTACTAGTGTTGAGACCATTGTTCGTGTCGTTGGATGTGTTGACAGCACTGGCCGAAGGACTGCTGACAGGGCCGGCGCAGGTGTCGTCTCTGCGCTTCTCTGCCTTATCCTTAGTCTTAACGGCTTTAATGGCCTGTTGTTTGATCTGTTCCTGCTGTCGGGCCACCTGCTGGGCCACCATTTCCGGATTGATGCGCGGCTTCCGAGTCGACGTCCCTTTCCTTACGTCACACATCAAGCACTTGAACGCCTCATAACTGTTCCGATACGTACAGACACTGCAGTCCCACGTATTGGACGAGTCGTCCAGTGATGACGAAGACGTCGACGAAGACTTTGTGCCCAAACTGCTGGCCAACGACGTCGACACCCGCTTCGGGTCGCGTCGTGAAGACGAACCCATTAACGACAACTCTTTATCCATTGTCGACCAGAAGACAACTCGCGATCACTTGTGGTCTTACTTCAGACAAACATCTGATTCACTGTTTGTTCGACTACTTCCCACTTAACTAATGTCTAAACCAATTGTCGAACTGTTTAACCACTGATTAGTGCTTTAATTGTTAGTTCTTGTAATCCAAGCATTGGTTTGTTTTATTCATTCAAGGGTTCAATGTATTAAATGGCGACACATTTGACCGCTTGTTGTGTTCGTCGCCATAGCAACGATAGCAACGATTGTAAGGGACTCGACATCAATATTGATGTCCTCTTTCGCACTCAAACTATACTTTATTTTGTTTTTTAGTTTAATTATTGATTAACTCTTAATGACTGGTAATTGAATGACAAGTTATTTAATGAATAAACGATTTTAAAAATTAAAAACTTTTAAATTAATAAAAATAAGATTAAAAGAAAACAAAACCCAAAACCAGTTTAAGCGATAAACAAGTGCAGAGACCTCTAGTGAACGGTTAGTGAATGGCTTGGAAACGCCTGTCCGACAGTGTGTGTATGTCTGTACAGCTGGAATGAAGGAGAAGTAGATGCGCCACTTGGAGTGTGTTTAAAAAGGAAAGTTTGCTCAGTGTAACAAATAGGGGAAAATGCCTTTTCAAACAAATGCAAAATAGCGCTCCACTTCGGCTCTGTTGCCACTGTATCTGTATGTGTAGTACTGTATGCATAGTATGAGTCAAAGCGAACGATTGCAGCAATCGTTGAGCAGAACATTGAGTGGAAAGCAGTTGTGTTTTCATCCGTCGATTCACTGTTTGTTGTGATATCTGTGCGACACTAGAAGTGCAGTTAAGGCCTGGCGTTCAGTGTTTAGTGTTAGCGATACGCGATGTGAGAACTGGTGGTTGAAATGTGGTCTCAAACCCAATCCTAACTGTTATTAACGATATATTTGCATTGGTTTTACTCCACTTTTAATGTCTTTTCAATAACCGACTGAACAGTGTTTGCATTGAACGCCAATCGGATTAACACAAATGTCTCGATTGGCCGACTATTTCGTTGTCGTCGGCTTTGATCACCAGAAACAGAGTCAGTATTTCAGACATCAATCCAATCATTAAACCAATTCCTCAAATATTTTCTATTTTTATCAATAAATGTCTTTTTTATCGCAATATTTATCTCAATTGTCAAACCATTTATTTGAATAACAAAATACGAAAAAATGATTTGTTTTTTATTTTGCGCTCAACTGTGAAAAAGTGGGAGTTTTAGCAAATAATTGCGAAAAATATATTTTAGTTTATCCTCTTATACCCCCATTAACTCAATTTTGTTTTGAGTTTATCGTAATTAGTCTTTTAGTTTGATTTCGATTCCTTTGCAGATCTCATGTCTGTCTGTAGTCTTTGTTTTGGTTTTTCGGTCTTCAGGTCCACTAATAGTCTTAAGTCTAATAATTAGCGCAAATCTGAGCGAAACTAAACCAGTCGTCGATATTATAATACTAACTATACGTATGACAACAACCATAGCCTCAAACTATTCTCATTTCCGTTCACTTCACCACTACTTCTCGTCTTTTATCTCTTAAAGTCATTAAAATATATTTTTGTTTCTATTTTTCGAAATTTAAACCATTTTTCTCTCGTCTCCGAAAATATCAAATTATCGACAAATTTAATCATATTTTTGTCTCTCGTTTTCAATTAGTGTTTGTTTGACGACAGACTTGTATTGAATTATAGCGAAAAAAGTTAATTAAAATGTCAATAATGAGAGAGAGAGAGAGAGAGAGAGAGAGAGAGAGAGAGAGGAGAGAGAGAGAGATTGTATTACAATTACAACAACTAATTGGACGAATCAATTGATTGCAAAGCAAACAAAAAATTAATTATTTTTTAGTTTTTATTTCAATTGATCGATGAGTCGATATAGTGAGAGAAAATAGATCAGAAAATATGAATAAAGTTTGGCCTAAATTAGAATTTAATGCCAAAAAGGGAAATATACTTCAATTTTTGCTAATTATTTTAAAATGAGTTTTTATTTTTTTAATTTATTATTTGAAACATTTTTCATGTGATTACACAGTTATGAAAGGCTCGAGTGTGTACTGATTGACCGATTTTTCAATGTTTTAGTTTTTATTTTAAATAATTTATTTTGTTTAGATCGGGATATAAACGTCTTTTAGAATTTTAAAATCTAATTTAACGTGAAACCTAGAAGTAGGCCTTAATTTAGCCTGAGCATTTTAGTCGTTTCGAAAACAACATTAAACTCATTGAAAATAATGAATATTATAGAAAATGTTCGCAAAATTATATTTTCAATTTTAAAGTCAAACCGATTTAATAATAAAAATGCAATTTTAGTTTGAATTTATTATAAACTACATTCTCCGTAATTTAAATGTTAAATTGTTAATTGCAAAAGTTTTACATTGAAACAATTTATACCATATCAAACCTTGAATTGTTTAACGGATAGTATTTTCATCTATCCAATGAGCTTGGTCTTGTTAAGTCAGGGTTGGCCAGACTGAGTCAGGTCAGAGGGGGGTAAATGACTCATTTTTTCTCAAAATTCCAGGGGGGGTCAGCTCAAAAATTTCGCGCCAAAATTACTAAATTCCCGCCAAAAACGACGCCATTTTGTTTCCGAAAACCAGGTTTAAAGCAGATTTAACCGGTTTTAACTAAATTAACACTAAATTAAGCTAAATTAACTGGATTTAAACCGGATTTAACCTTAATTTAGTTAAATTAACGCCATTTTTACAAAATGGCGAGAAAAATTTCCGGCCGCCTTCGGCGGCCGGAATTTTTCTAGGGGGGGTCCTATTTTCGAGCAAAATTTCAGGGGGGGTCAGAGGCCAAATTTTTTCCTCAGGGGGGTTGCGGACCTGGACCCCCCCTCTATGGCCAACCCTGTGTTAAGTCGAAACACGTTTAACTCTTGTGTGTAAATATCAGATATGCAGAGAATAAAAGTTTAAAATTTTAGTTTTACTTTATTTTTTGCAAACTTTTTAAATTAACTCAAAAGTTAATTCATTCAAATATTTAATCTGATATTTCATTTCATATGAATTTCCCAAACTATTTAAGTCTGACTATTAGTGCTCTTAAGCTGTAATACATATAACATTTAATTTGATTGCATTGATAGCAGTCTTGTACTGGATTTGAGGTAAAAGAGTGGATATTTAAACTCGAAATGAAAATCGAATATTGAATGAGTGGTCGAACCGCTTAATTAAAAGTATGGCTAAACTTGAATTGCGCCAAAACAGCACCAAAACAGCTAAAGCCGTATATCGTTTGTTGAGGTATTGCATAAGACATGCAATAAACGGCATTATGTTTTGAAAACATGTATTTGGTTTGGTTTGGATGTAAGCAAAATCCAAATTATCGAATGACTCGTGAATTAATGCGAATAAGGCTTTAGGGCTTCAAAACTTGCTTTTATTCTAATCATAAAAAGCGTTTTCTATTCCAATGCGCTTTCAATACAATTCTCGTTATTAGAATAAACTCAATGTTAGTCACAATAAGAAAAACTCCGATACCTGTGACTCAAAGCATTGGTTTATCTTTATATCAATTTAGATACCTGTCCACAAGCATAATACTCTAGACGAGGAACAGTTGGTTTTTCGTTTAGTTCTTTGTTTTGATATATATTCGTCTATTCAGTTGATTGAAGACCAGATTCTCTGCTTTTTCTCTCGTATGTCGTGTTTGAAAAGAAATATATTTTTTCTCAGAATTAAATGCAAAACTCATTTTGTTTTGTTCTTTATTTCCAACCTTCTTGTGTGCAGTACTTATTCCGACTCTAATTCCAATTCAAACTTACTTTTTATATGAATTAATTCGTGATTTAAGCACTTTATGTGAACTTTATGTATAATGAGCTCAATATTTATGTCTAATTCTCTATTCTTTTCCCATTTCTTATTTGGTTGAGCTTTGCGTTAAATAATTGGAAGTCATTAAAGCAAAACAGCATTTCATGCTTTTTCTCAATGTATTTATTTCGTTATTTGTATTTTTAATTGTTTTTTCGCTCAATTATTCTTTAGATTAATTTTTTGAAATCTCCGATTGTATTCCAATCATGTATTGAACGCTTCTGTTGTTGTCTTTAATTTGTTTTTTAATTTATAAATTATAACTTAGAATATGTGCCAAATATATTGTTTTTAATTAAGGCATAATTTTCACTTTCTTCTAATAAATTAGAAAAATGTATTTATAGTTTAAATGTTTTTATTTGGAAAATGTATGTAATATCGCAGTGAATGCAACGATTGGTTGGTTTAGAGCCATTGTATTGGTGTCTGAATAGCCCCCAAAATAGCCTTATTTTGTAGTCTCAGAAAGAGTATCAAACGAAGTGATGGATTGATTGACGAACAATAAAATTGTTTAATATATAAAAACTCTTTTTTCGGTTTGAATTGAAGGTCAAATTGAATTGAATTTAATTAAAATCGCTTACAATTTATTTATATCGGATTGAGAGTTAAATATTCTCTTTTGTGTTTTATAATGAAAATCGAGTCAATCATCGGTTTATGGATGAAGTGTTGAGACCTACTCTTCAGATCAGATGTAAATCATGATAACTGTTTATAGCATTGATGTACTCGTTGTGAGTTCTTCGAGTCTATTCTCAATCTTCGAGCCAAGAGTAGAGTTTATTTGTCTTAGAGTTTAGGTTTTATTTACTTTTCGTTCCGTTCCTTCATTTCTAGATTAGCTCATTCTCTGTCTTCTCCTCATATCAGTGTTCGCCCACATTATGGGCTATAACTTAATTATACGAAAATATTTTCTTTCACTTAGAATTCATTAGCCTTTTGATTGAACGCAAAAATTGTTTCATTTTTATAATTCACTATTCGTTTTGTTCGCTCGTCTCCTCAGACCAAATATACACTCAATACACAAATTGTTGTTATGTTTATCTGAAGGTGTGATAAGAAAAATGCATTTTCTTAGCTATTGTCGAAATCGTATATTAATTAAATCTTTTTTTGCATTTATTATTTATTCTCAATTCATTCATCTTTTGATGTTTGCCTCACATCTGGTCTAAGACTAATAAACCCATTATTCTTGAATAATACAAATACTTGAGTTATTTATTCCCGGATTACTTTTAGTGCGAATTTTGAACACAAGTCTTAACTTTATTTCACTGCCGAAGCAAAAACATATTGAACTTCAACTTTATTTAGTCTTAATGTTTAGTTTTTGAGTTTCTGATTGTTTTTCCAAAACTAAATTATTATTCTGTATATACCGGTTGAGAGTATTTGCGCCAAATTTAGATATTCAGCACCGATTTGAACCGTAAGAATATGTAATGAACTCTTATCTCATCTTCAGTTATGATGTGCAGAGCGCCTGACATTCATCTCTAAATCTAACTTAACTCCAGATTTATTAACTAAATCTCATTAATTATTTATTCAAACCATACGTGACTTACAATAAAATTACCCGTTTTTACAGTTTTGCTACTTTTTTGATCCAAAACTCTGATTATAATTGTATTCACTTTGTATTCGATCTATTTTTTAGTTCAATTTTTTTACTTTTTATACTTATCTATGATTTGATTATCTTTTTGTTCGATGAAATTCTTGTAATCAGTTTTGTTTGGATTAGTTTTGTTTGGTTTTCTTTTTTGTGAAAAGAATGTTTGAATTATTAGTTTTTTACGAATAATGTTTATTCGTATTTGATTTGGATTTCTAAGTTTTGCTCAATTTTTTGTTTTTGCATATCTTTTGGTCTTTTGGTGACATTAATAATAAATTGTTTTAAAGTTTTTATTTTTAATATTATTTATTCTATTAACACATTTTATTAACGACTGCTTTAAGACGTTTTTAAAATTTAAATTTTCTGAAATTAAAATATTCTTTCTACTTTTCTTTAAATTATTAGATATATTATCTATTGCTATAAGTGATTACAAAAGTAATAATTATTTATATATTTAAATCATTAATGTTTAGACTAAACAGTTCATTAATTACATTAAATTTTATCTCTTAAATGTATTCTGTGTTTTGTATTCAGTTTTATCGTATTTAGTCTCAAATTGATTGCAATTATTATTTATCTTAACCTCAATATTATTAATGAATTTAACTTCTGAATTGAAAAAAGTTTTTGCTCTCAATTGGATAACAAAAGTTTAGTTAAGAATTCAATTATCAATACATATAAAGAGTTATAAATCATTGACTTTTCAGAAAACACTTTTTCTCTCTTTACCTGATTTTTAATTTTTTTTCCTTTTATATCCAATTAAAATATTTAAACAATTTCTAACTCAAAGACAAATTTAAAATTTTTATTTATGTTTTTCAAAAACTGAATTAATTTTTAAGAAAAGTTTTATTTTTAATTTAATTATTGATTTGGTTATCAAGTAATTAATTATTTGAATACACGATATGTCAGAAAAAAGTTATTTAGATTTGGCTTAAAGCGAATACATTGCTAATCAATATACAGATTATTGAGTTATTTTTGCTTCAAATGTCGATTTATTTATTACTAACTGTTCTGTCAGTCAACACAAATAATATGTTTTAATTGAATAAGTATTCAAATCATACGTATTTGCAATTCGCTTAATTGTCATTGAATTCCTTCAGACACTTAAACTTGAACTCAGTCTCAGAGTCTCTTTCTGTGGCCAATAATAACTCCATATTTTCATTACCTCTTTTCTACTCAAGTGATTCCAATACAAACATTAGAATACATTTTACATTATTATTATAATTTAGCGCTAATTCCTTTCAATAATATTTATTTTATTCTATTTTTCTATTGTTTTGTTTGCGACTATTGTCGCACTTATTATGAATTGAAATTTTGGGCACTTTTTGTTGTTTTGTTTTTACAAACAGTTAATTGCAAATTGTGTTCATTTCAATCAGTCTTTGGTTTTGAATATTGTTTTTTTATTACTTTTTTTTAATTAGAACTTTAAGTCAAACCAATTTTGTTTACTTTTGATCCACAAAACTATAGTAATATTTCGAAATGTTTTCGTTTTAGTTTATTGATGTCTAAAATTGTGAAATGCAGTAATGCTAAGATTTTTACATTTTATTTTAGTAAATCTAAGCCAGTTTTTATAGATTTTTCTCTAAATTGACATTTTGGGGGGTTTTCAAACGGTATAGCTGCAAAATCTCTAATTGCACAAGAGCTAATTTTAAAATGATAAATTTTGTGTTGACTCAAGAAATATATTTAACCTAATTTATTATATAGTATATAAAAGGTAACAAATTTATTTGATTTAACTCATTCTGTTTACAAACTCAAGTCTGTTTTTTGTATTTATTATTCTGAAAATTAATTGTGTTTCCCTTTCGCGATTAAATGAAACAAATTTAGTTTTGTTATTTTATTTCAAAAATATTCAGTTGAATCTTGGATTTTTAAATTTAAACAATAATGCTATTTAAATAGATATACAATTTTAAACAAAATTTTTTAAACAAATTTCGAATAGAACCAAAAACACATTTCTAAAATCTGATAATCTGTTCAAATTTAACCAAAAGTTTAATCCATAATTTAATAGTTTTTATAAGGAATATATTTTCATTAGAAATTAAAATTTAAAATAGAAAATGCCAATTTTATTTCATTTTAGCCATTTTGCATATTTTCTTATGTTTTTATATTAGCTATTAAAAAGTTAGCGATTACGGCATTAGCTCTTTTGTAATTAGAGATTCTGTAGCTAAACCTTTTCAAAGTTATGTTTAAATTAAAAGTTTACTTTAACTCAAAGCCTTTTAATGATTTTAATGTTATATTTATTCTATGCATTAAATCGTAAACTGAAACTGAAATATCACTTAATCGAGAAGTGATCCGAATTTATCTCAAATTTGTAGATAATTAGAATTTTTATATCGTATGTAATATCAATATTCTTATAGTTAAATATTATTTATAAATTCAAAAGTGCCTTAAGTTTTAAAACTGGTTTTTACATCATTTCTCTTCATTTCTTATGTTATATTATATAATAGTTCGTATTTTTGTGAAAATTTTTATAATAATTTTCAATAATATAATGTTGAAAATAAATTCTTAAATATCCGTAATTGAATATGAGATTGGTTATTTAACGTATTATCTTTAAATATTGCTTGTTTAATTTAATCAGCTTATTTATTTTTAAAAATTGGTATAAATTAGGATTAATTGTCATCAGTTTTTAACATTTAATTTGGAAATGGATTTAAATTGTTTGAGACCTTAATGAGACTTAATTTATTAAAACGCTTCGAAACAGTTTTAAATCTAATTATCAATTTTTAATTCTTATTTTTAGAACAAAATTGGATTTACGCGAATCTAAGCAGTGATTAGTTTTATTTATAGTGAATAGTTCTAAAACTTTCGATAATTTAGTTAAAGTTTATTCAAGAATCTAATTATCAATTTAAATAAGAAATGAGTGTTTATTTCATTGAAATTTGAGATTTTGTATTAAATATCTCTAATCATAACTAATTTTGATTGTTTAGCATAGGTTTGTATTTTTTATATCGACTTAAAATAATTTAAAAGCTATTAATAATAAAAATATGTTTTCCTAACGCTTTAGTTGATTAATATGTTTGGTAATGAAGTAATTACTTGTTTCGAAACATATGATTAGAAATGTCTAATCTAGAGGTCAATGATATTAAATGAAATCACTAATGATTATTGATTTATAAAACTCTTTCTGTAAAACATTTCGCTAATCTGAGTGTTCGCACAAGTTGTGCACATTCTGTCAGCAAATCGCTATACATAGGCTATAAGTGTGTTGTCGTTGTGCCACTCATTCACTATTATTTGATATTTGCTTCTCATCTCTGTCTCTACAAACTGACGGTTCGTTTGTTTGCTACGGAAAGGATGACTCATACGATAATTATGCCTAACTATACATATATACAGATTATAGGCATAAAATGTGGCAAATTATTACGACATTCGCTTATTATCCGCAAAAGGCTGTCTTCTTATATCACATTTAATACAATAGTTATTATTTGGAGAACGACTGCAATATTGACGAACTTATCATTATTTGAGTCTTTATGTCTTAACTTTAAATTTAAGCCACTTTTTCAGACATAAATTCGAGTTTTGTTTGAGAACCGACTCGTCTACTGGTTGGGCATCAAAATGATTCCTAAACTGCTTTTGACAGAAGATTATGAAAAAAATAAGTTTTTTTTAACGGTTAGAGTATTATTTGGTTTTTTGATTCACTCTTTTGTTGTTTTTTCTTATATCGTATATGTATTTCAGTTGGTTTTAGAAATATAGTATTTATCAGAATTAGATTCTAAACTTTTTGTCTGCCTTTAATATTTTTGATGTTCAGTAAAACCATTTTTAAGAATTACTTTTGCAATGAATTTTTTATGTTTTGGTGGAGTTGTTACAAAAATGATTTTTTTATTTCAAGTTTTACATTGAATTTCTGAGTATTTGTTTCATTTTATTTTAAAAAATGTTATTATTTTTTATTACCCTTTGAAGGAAAACTCGAATTAATTTCAATGATAACTATATTCTAATGTGTTTTTATGAACACTAATATCATATACAATGATATTTTATTTCAATATTTATTTGTTCTCAATCTACAGACATTTGTTTTTTCTCATTAACCAAAGTATTAAACATTTTGAATGACAGTCAGAAATAATTGAATTGTTTAACCATTTCCTCAGCAAAACATTCTCTAACCCATTGTTAGCTCCGAACGACTAGTTATTATTCGTGTTTTTCTAATTCACATTAAATTATATTTTGAGATAATTGTTATCCTATTCTCTAAACCACAAATTCTGATCATTAAATAATTGCTTTCCTATCTATCAGTTTAATATCCGGATATTCTCAGTGTTTGTCGAGACTTGAGTTACAAACTCTTGTTTTATTCGATAAATGTTTATATTTTTGCTCTAATGGTTGCAATATTTGCAATGCAATCAAGTATTGATTTGAACTCGAGATCGAATTTTAAACCTTCCTCTCGAGGCCTGTATTAAAATTTATCCGAATCGACACAGAAGGACCGGTGCATTCTTGTTAGGGTTGGAAAGTTTGATAAGAGTTTCAATTGCTTTTTTATTTATTTATTCTGATGGCTGATTAATATTTGTAGTCTAATTGCTAGTGGCTGCCAACCTAAGTGTACAATTATGCATTCCGGACAATTTGAACTGGTTAATAATGCTTTGCTCATCAGTATCCACTGTCGCTAAACTCGTAATCCTTTGAGTTTTACCAAATTTTGTGAATAAGTTTTTAATTAGTTTTTAAGTTTTAACACTTTTGCCGTTTTTAAGAGATTTTAAAAAATACTGATTAGGCTCGGCATGAATTTAATGTACTATCAATTTAGTTAACTTATTATTAGAGTAAGTTTTTCAGGACAAATCTCGAGATAGTACATATAAATAATGGGCAATTACTATTCATATTCTAGATGAGTCGGGTATT
>JAQIYC010000575.1:0-12765 GCA_034699545.1 Porobelba spinosa
TTAAATCTAACATATTGCAACAAGTTGTAATTTATAAATGTTAAACATATTTTCTAATTTTTGTTTTAACTAAAAATGAATTTATAATTCAAAACAAATGACTGTTTTTGTTTCAAATTGTAATTTTAATATAAGTTTCTTCATTTGCGGCTAAATTTGATTAATATTAAACCATTATCTCATAAATTAAAAGTTGAATAAAAATAAGAAAACAATTATTTGCAAAACATCTGTAGAGTCTAACGATAAGAAACCATTTATTAGACTTTTCGTATTTTATTTATACAAACATTAATAAAAACTTAAGAACAAGAGAATAGTATTAAAGAGAAGAAAATTTATAGATTCCAAGTCATGAATATAACTCAACTGAAAAAATCAAAATAATAATAATTAAGTTTAAATTATTTTAATTTTAAGTAAACAATGATTTATAACTCATTAAATATTATTCAAAAATTAATAAACAATTCTTGGAATGAGATAAAGATAGATAAGAAAAATAAAGATAATTAAAAAATAACAATAAACTAACAAAACATCTAAACATCTGAACAGAAGAAAAATAGCAATAATTTATTTGCAAATTGAAAGCAAAATTCCATTTAATTTGTTAGAAAAACCTGAAAACAAATATAAGAAAAAACTATATAATTTTCAACAACAAAAAAACTTTTAAAAAGTTTAATAAAAGTTTTCGAAAACCCCTTTACGATCACTCAGTACTCAAAGATCAAGAGATTATAAAAGGCATGCATTTGAACGAAACGCACAACTCATCGCATATTATATTAGAAAAGAAGAGTTTCTTATTTCCAAATCGCTTTAGGGCTCTCTTATAAGTGCCTCTAATTTTAATTATATCTTATGTAAGTAATGTAAGTAACTCTCCTCTCCCTCTCTCCCATTGCACTTTTAAAATCACCCTCTTCACTTCACATTCTATTCCTCTCCACACACTCTATGCCAGTTATGGTAGGATTGCATAAATTCATATTTTATATAATACTATACTATTAAAAGTCGCTAACTTTTAAGCGACTGTCATCGCACAGACAGAGTCAACAGAACCCGAATGAGAAAAGATATAACTATTTATATAATTTAAAACTATTTAGTTGAGAGTCAGTCTACAAAACCACCAAATTATTTGAAATTTCTATTTAATCACAACAACAGAAGCGCTTCGTATATGAGATAAGCAAAAGAGAGTGAATTAGAAACGAAAATTAAAACCATTTTATTAGATATAATTATCCTAATGATGAGTATTTTGTGTTGCGTTTTAAGTATGTTTTTTACTTTGTTTTTATTGTTAGCTTTTTATTTAAACAAATCATATCAATGTCATCGTCTTCTCTCCCTCTCTGTCCTAAAGAACTTAATCTTCAACTCGAGTCAACTCAACTGAGCGCTGAATATAAGAAAAAAAAATTTAATATTAATATAACAAAAATATCGATCTTTTGTACTGAGATTTTCGCGTGTATTCTGTCGTCTCTTTTGTAAGAAATTCTAATTTTGTTTAATATCATTAAAAAATATTTTATCCTTTCTTATGGTTTTATACTCAAAGGGGAAATGTGTTTAATAAAGTAGTTTAGATTTAGACTACAAAAAGTGATCAAGAAGAGGTAGAGAGTGAGACCTGTTATCTTGGTTACATAAATCCCTAATTTAGTGCTTTCATTCGGTTGGAAAACAGTTTTTTGTTTAATTTTTTTCTATTTTAGTTCATTCAGTGCTAAACAAGAGAATATTTTTGTGATTACAGTTCTCTACAATTCTGTTCGCTATCTCTTGTGTTTTATATTCAAAATTAATTCAGTCCTGAAATTAGAGCCCAACAACCCATCAATCCTTCCCAACATTTCCTCAATAATTACCGGAGCAGTTCATTTCCATATTATCTTCTCTCATGTTATTCTCATTCTTATACTTCATTACATTAAAGGCATTAAACTATGCATTATATGCAAAGTTTGCTTCACTTTTCTATTATATATTTTTGTTAAATTTCGTTGTTTTATACATTATATGTGTGTTATGTAAAGGTTTTACAAAAATTATATTCAATTCTATTTTCTCTTCTATTGTTTTAATTCTATGTTTTGTTTTATTATACGTTTTTCCTATTTTTCTGGTTTTCTGTTTGTCTTAACTCGAAATTTGAATTTTGTTTATGAATTCTGAATACAATATGCGATTTGAATATTACATATCATTTGTCTTTTGGCTTCGACTCTAAGGACAGCAACTGTTTTGGTTCGACTAAGAAGAATGAGTTCATTAGATATTTTCTTAGAGCTAATCAAAACCGAAATTTATTTTATGTTAAATTTTTATTTAGAAAATAATCTATTCTTTAAGTTCACATTTAATGGATGAATGAAATAAATATTATCTGTATATGCAGTACGAGTTGAGAAGAATTGATGATTTTTTTCTAATCCATTGAAGCAATAGTTAATTTTAAAAGATTTAGATAAAGAATAAGTTTAAACGAAAAAAATAGTCTAATGTCTAGTGAGAGACGACGAGAAGAGATCTTCTGTTCTTAAGTTAAGTTAATTTTTTGCTTAAATTTAAGTTTAGTTACTCAACAAAACTTAATCAAAATTAATGATTTTGTTTTCTATATAAAAAATATATAAATTCTTTTTTATTTCTACAATACAAACAGAACACATATATTGCAAACTCCAAGACATTATAGATTAGCTGACGACTGGAAGAACAGATGAGCGGAAAGGCACAGTAGGCACAGTGGGCACTGTAGGCACTGGTAATTTCCAGAGGGAACGACATTATGATAAGTGCAAATATTTCGCATAAAAATTAAAGTTCATCGCAAACCCAAACTCAAAAGGGTATGGAAAACAAAAGAGCGAATGGGTTTGAAAATTGTATTATTGAACCGAATTAGTGACTAAACAAAGAGATAGAGAGCTAAACAAAACCGACGCTGATTTGCAATAGTTTTAAGCAATTGGCGGCTAAAATAATAACTGAATTACTATTACCAGTGCTCTATATAACAATCTAAAGTACTCTATCAGTACTCTATGCCTTCCTTTTACATCACTTTAATGCCATTCACATTTATGCCTTTTCTTTATTGCAGCAATGACCAAGCTAAGCTAAAATAAACAATACGTAAAATTGTACACTAATGGCTTGTTATAATTAAAACATAAACTTGGAAATTATTAAAAGTTTCATTATAATAACATAATCAATAGCAATGTTATTCATATTAAATATTTCTACAAGTAATAGCCATTTAAGCTTGCTCACTTTGAATATGCCTGGCAATCCCTGCCATCCCTTATTGGTCTCTCATTCACTCATATTTACTCTTAATTCAATGTATTCAACGATGACTAAGAGTGAGAGCGAGAGCAGTAGTGCTGGAGAGAGAGAGAGAGAGGCAGTAGTGCTCTATTGGAGTTAAAATTAAACATTATTACAAGCGGTAGAACAGCGGCATTAATATCATTACTTACAATATATTGGCCGTCCATTCACTCAACTTTGTGAAGCAATACTTATGAAAGCTTTAGTGCTATATTTCGACTGTTATTTCAATATTAGGGTTTGACATACGGATGCGACCGACGCCGGACCATACAATGCACCCGAACGGATGGATAAGGCATTTGTTGGGGTGACTCCTCTGGTTTAATCGAACAGCTCATCGAGAAAATTAAAAAAATTAGTTTTTTACTAATAAATTTATATCAGGCAATAAGTCAAATGTGATTGTAATTAATATATATTACTTTGGCTTTTAATTCTGTTAAAAAATACATACAATTTCCAAATGACTGCACACTTACTCTCCTCTAAATATCCAATTGAACACTAAATTTATTGTCTATTTGTTCAGTAGACTAGTGAACAAATTTTTATATTTATTCGATAAATATTTGTTCATTAAGTTAGAAATACTGTGTTTTTTAGAAAACAAATTGTTAGTAAAACCGCAAAACCTGAAACAAAATTTGTTTTATTTATTTGATAAATAAGTTCTTAAAAGAGAGAATGTTTTTGAAAATAGAAAATAAATTTTTAAAAAGACTTTTAAATAAATTAGTAAAAAGAAAAAATTATGAATTGAAATTATAATTGATTAATATTTCAAAAATTAAATTGCTTAAATATATATATGTTTGCAAAACCACTATTAACTTAATCTTCGAAACCCTATCCCTTTAATCAGTGAATACATTGAATAGCGAGTGAAAAGTCTAGAGAATTAACTCAACTCTCAAGTCATAACTTGAAACTAATTATTCAAAAGCACTCATACTATTTGAAAAATTTTAATTAGAGTTCTTTAATTAAAAAACTTTATTTTCTAAATTGATTAAATCCTTTGCATCCCTTTTCCATATATATAATACATGTATTTATATTCGAGTAAATATATTCAGATAAGAAGCGCTGCTTTTGTGCGAAAATTAATTGCATCTCAAGAATGAATTCTGATTCCGAATGAAGTAAACGAAAAGTTATTTCAGATTTTTTTCAATGAATTTTTAAATGAATTATTCATTGAGATTAGAAATGAGTATAAACTCATCAATAATTTTGACCAAATTAGGGCAATCGAGTGGTAATAAAATCATAAAAGAGTAGATTTGGTAGATCTGAATGCGAGACGGCTTGCAGTGCATGTGTGGATGTGAGACAAAGAAGGAATGGGAGAAAAAATTGAGAAATTTTCGGAATTAGAGAATTGGAAATAACGAGAGAATTCACAACAAACAGAGAGGGAATGACAGGATTCGCCACCTCTTGGGACAGTTATATGATGGCAATAGAGTGTAGCAAATATTGAGCAGACATTCCTATTCTTGGCCAGTGCTAGAGCTAAAGCTAGTGCTAGTCCTCCACTGCATCTGCACTTGATATACAACAGAGATTCCGCTGATTCAGACGACGAGGAATCATATCCTCGTCAGGAGTTTTCGGTACTCTTGGGACAGACGACTAGTGCTGTGCCTCTGCTTTGCAGACAACGACCGAATGAGTGGAGAAAATAATGCCTCTTATAGTTCGGCGAAAGGAGGCATTCATTCATTTATTCGATCTCTCGATACTTGTGCTCTCTCTCTCTCTCTCTCTCTCTCTCTCTCTCTCTCTCTCTTTCTCTCCCTCCCTCCCTCCCGCTCTCTCTCTCTCTCTCTCTCTCCTCCCTCTCCTCCCAAGTTATCAAAAGTCTCTACACTCTTGAAGAAGTGAAAACAGGAGAAGTGAATGTGTATTGTATTGATAACAATCCCAACAAAAATATATTGCGCTATATATCGGCCACTTATCACAATACGGCAGATCATCACTAAAGGGAACGGTAATAACGACTGGTGTGCGATATATAAAGTCATAAACCATAACTAATAAGACAATGCGATTGAATGCATCTCTAGAACTCTTTCATACATTGAATACATAAATCCATTATATATTAGATATTTTACTCTATTTTTATTGTCGGATAATAATATCGGAAAGTATTTGAGAATAGAGTCTCACATATATTGTATGAGATATTGATATGAAACTTGTGTTCAATAGTTTTGGCAAATATTTATCTAAACATAATAACAGTTAGAAAGAAGTTTTTTATTGAGCCTTTTATCGGTCAAAATGTTATTTATATTTATAACTATTGGATATATTTTTGTCATATTTATATAATTTATATATTCTAAATAAATTCACTTTTTCTTATAATTTGGTGAAAACTAGATATGAAAGAGCTTTGCGACAAAAATCGTTAAAATTAGATTAATTTAAACTCTAATCAGTTTGTTATTTAAAGTTAATTTCATTATTATAATTGAGAGAATGTTGAAAGCTTTGACAAAAATTCTTTACTTTTAATATTAATACTTAATAATGAATAGTATTTTTAGGAACTCATGCAATATATTATGAATATTATGGTTCTTAATAGTGAATGCGATCATAGATTTGCAGTGAATTTATCGCATATTTAGCATATTTTGACTGCAAAATGCTATTTAAAAAATTCTTTTAAAAATGACACAAATATTAAGAGCAAAATATTTCGATAACAATTGATATTATAGCAAAAATTCACATAAATTTTCTGATAACACAAAAATATATTTCTCATATAGTTCTCATTGAAAGATACAATTCTCATAAACTTTAATAAAAATGATAAAAAAAATATCTTTACTGTCGAGAAAAATGAGTTAATCTTAAAGTTTAATTGAGAAATGTATTAGAGATAAAATGGAAAGAATTGTTAAAAATATTTAGAACATTAGAGAAAAGATTAAGTGACTTAAAGAGTCAAAAAGAGTAAAAGAGTGAGAGTAAGGAAAATAAGGGAAAAACGAATTGTTGTGTTATTTTTTGTATAGTTATGCCTACTCTGATAGCCGGGTGTCTAATGTATTGTTGCTATGCAGTGCCTAAATTAGTGTCGTTATCAGGGAGTCAAAGGGAGTCTCCCCGTTTGTGCACACATGGAGCACAGGCCTACAGCACTGGCATATATGGCATGCGAGCAGTTATTAAGCGTATGGCATAAATCACTGAATGACATGCAACGCAACATATTAAAAGGTGGATATGTATTGATAAAATGTGCCCAGCTCGCTCGAATATGTGTTTCGATCACATTCTGTGCACAGCATAAAGTGCCCGGAGCACCGGCATCAATAGTTATCGCCTAAATAGCATTGATATAGCATTGTATTACATAAGTATTGAAGACTAGAACTTATTAAACATATCAAATATAAGTATTTTTTCTATTCCCGTCGATTCATATCTAAAAGTGATATATTTTTCTTTCGCTCGACGTTTAATATGTTATACAAAAAGTCTACCCATTTATGCCCCACCCGTTCGCCTGTGCTGTCGCTCTGGATGCAAATGACGGAACACTTCCTGCGAGGGATTGGGCTAATGGGTCTCAACTTGTAACTTATCCATATATTCCCAGTTCCTTATCACCTGCCTGTGCAGTGCCTTTCGGTTATTTGTTATATTCACGACATTATTATATTATATATTATTTTAACTCATGATTTGTGTTCACAAAAATCATTGCAAAAAAAGCAGAAAAACGTAATTTCCATTCAATTGTGAAGTACAGCAAAAACAATGCATTTTTCAAACAATCGATATTAACGGAAAGGAAAAAAATTTCCTTCAAAATCAAAATAAAGAATTTTCTCCTTTTATAAACTCAAGCGTTTGATCGAAAAATTTAGTTCTGAAGAGAAAATATTTTTTCAATTCTGGAATTTTATCCTCGAATTAATGACAAGTCGTTTATAGAAAGAGATTTTCTGCAGAAAATTGTTTTTTCTTTATTGCGAGAAAAAGGAGTAAAACATTAGACACACATTTGGGATAAGAAATCTTATTTTAATTTATATTATTTGCGAAAAACCGAACAATTGACTCAATTTTCAATCAAATGACTATATATTTGTGTCGTTTATTACTTTGTATTTTTGTTTGTTAAAGAAAAGTATATTTTTTTGAAAATTACTATTTTTTACTGATTTTTCTATTCATTTATTTGATTTAAATTTGAAATGAATGTAAAATCTGACACAAAAATTAGAGGTTATATACAAACGAAATATTAATACAATAAAACGGTATACGATTTCAAGCATACAATTGGCGATCGATTCAATTCTCATTAGACGGCAATCGCATTGAAAATGTTTCGCAAAAACTATGCTTTGCTGTAGAGCTGAGTCGATGATTCTCACACACTATGTCTGACTCACGCTTTCTCTAAAATACTGCATAAATACTGCACATCCTATGCATGCCTTTCCCCAAAATGTTATGTATTCTATGATTACATTGTGTTTCACAAATGACACAAAAATCTTCCCATTCTTTCCTCCGACAATAACAGAATTTAATTCAGTTCAGTAGAAAATTCAGGTGCGATATGTGTATATGTGTTTGTTTTATATAATAATAGATATAATAATAATAATAATAATAATAATAGAGTAGAACTAGAAATATAAAGACAACAAAAACCATAACAGATATGAAAACCATATATTAGTCGTCCGGCAAAAGAACATTAGAGTATTGTTTATTAAAAATAATAATGATTTTAAAATTTTAAAAAACCAAACTTTTGATAGAATTTAGTATTTCCTCTATATGTTTCGGAAAGACCCGGAATATAATTGAACTGATCAGCAGAAAAGCCGAGCGCAACACAAAAGGTGTATTTGCGTGGAGAGGAAATTCAATGCAAAGGCATAATGTAATGTCTGTTATGCCATCTAATTATATAATTACATCCAATTATGCATTGCTTTCTATACTCTGTCTATTGTATTGTATATGCATTTTATGCCGCATTAACCGCCAGAAAACGGTAATTCAAATTTAGAGACCAATAAATATATGGCACTAAAGGATAGGGATGAGAAATGTGGAGTTCCACATGAATGTGCACTTTTCTGCTGAATCAGGGCTAAAGAATGCATTTGGAGATATTTGTATGCAAACAAGCAGGCGAAATTAACGTACTAAATATTACCAACATAGTAAACTGGCTGCAATTTTGCAGTTTGCAAATATGTTACTGTTATTTCGATTTTTAATGTGTTTTGTCGGTTAAATGCTTTTTCGAATATTTGGTAAATTACTCTGATGAAAGTTTATTGGAGACATTACTCCTAACTAACCCCCGATTCACCATTGATGAGCATCCATGGGTGGATAGCCTGGGCCCAACTTTCCGACTTTAAACTCAATGAACACTGAATTGAAAGCGTATTCAACGATAAAAGAAAATATATATTCTCTTCCTTTCCCAAGCGATAGGACGGCGAGAGAACAATACTGACGACTGAACTGCAGTGACTGTATGTATGTGTGCAGTCATTATTGGTCGCACAAGTCATTAATGGCAGTATTTGGTTGCCTTTCAATACAATTTTTCTCTCAATTCTATTGTATTTCTTCTCAACTAAAATAATAACAGTTTTCGAGCAGTCGTTGAGTCGAGTCGTCAACTCGTCGTCAAACGAATGCCTCATTCTTTTGCAATACCAGTGCAATCGTTAGAGTTAAATACACTTCCCTTCTGGTGCTGTTCGAGACGCGCCATAATGTTTGGATGGAAGTCATGCGGAAAAGAAAACCGTTTTGTACGCCAAGAGTGCACAAGAAGATAGATCTGTGCCCGAAATGAACTGTGCGCTGCAATATGGCACCAGAATTAACCTCTCATTCAATTGAGACTACATTTTATATTATATAAAATCAGCGCTACTTTCGAGTCTCCGAAATAATTGTTTTTGTTTGTTTGACTTCGACCTCCAGTTCCCCCTCTTTAATGACTCTCGTCTTCAATGCGCTTAACCGTAGACCAACTTCAGAGCAAAATTTCATTTAAACGACAACAACAATCACTAGCTCTTAAGCACTGGTAGTTGTCATTCAACCCGTTTTTTTCTTCAATTTGATTGAATACGACATTTACTAAACATAGATTGAGAGCACAGTATGGCGTTTGGGAGACACAGGCCTACAGTTCCCACTCAGAACTTTAATTTCATTTAATTCTTTTTTTTTGTGAATTTAATTGTCTTTTTTATCAATCGATTCAAGTTCTGTCAGAATAACATTACGTAAATGAAATAAATTTAAATTTTAAGCACAAATATATTGACAGAATTTGTTTCCACTCTTTAACGATAGATTACTTTCAAACAGAAATTTATTAGTTTTGCGCTTTGGCTCCAAAAAGAATTTTTACTTTATTTGAAAAGAATTTTTTAGTTCAAAAACAGTAGTAAAAAGTTCTGAAAACCTGAAAAAAATGTGAAAAGTTGAGCAAAACGTGATAAGAGACTAATGTGCGACTAATGTTTGGTCGGGAGAGTACACCCAATACTCAATGCGTTTATATAATAAGTATTGGTATAAATAAATTGTTAGTTTATAGCGAAAACCTACTGAGAAATGCGAACCTAAACATCAAAATAAATAAATACTACAGAATATTATGTATTGGTTGAGACGTTGGATATGTTGTGATCAGTGGAGGCATTGCAGGCGAAACGTATAGCTATTTCTCAATCACATCATTCAACGCAATGATTAATTGTTAGCCTTTTCTTCTCCTCTCTCTCCCCCTTCCCTCCCTTCCTCTCTCGTTCTCTCTCCCAATCCCTCTCTCGCTATACGTGTTATAAATATCCTTTCATAAGGTCTTATGTCGAGAATTACTCACATTAGCCGACCCTCAGCCTCAGCACTGGTAGTGGCGAACGGGTAGTGCTTTCGTGAAGCAACCAATTCGTCAGTCCTTTATGTGTTAGAGATATACCAAAACCTTTGGGTTCACAAAGAGTTAAAGCCCTTCGCCTTCGCTATTAATACCAATCGATTCGGTTCGACGAACACAACAATCTCTTCATCCAAACTGTGAACACATATATTAGAGTACCGGTGCTCTCACACACTCATACACTCATTGCTCTCATATATTGATATATTCTATATATAAATTGTAGAGAGAATTACGTTTAATCAGAACCAACGACCAAATTCTCGCAGACGACTGACCGCTCATTCGTTTAAATGCTCGCTATATGTGCTCTGATATGCGTTCGGACAGAATGGCCACACTTTGCCATTGGATTGTTGTTCGCAATGCTGGCTAACATCTATCAAAGTTGCAAAAATGTCACATTTGTATAATTGCAACTGGACATTTTTCGGTTAAATTAGTCGATACTCACAATATTGATTAAATCGGAAACAAAAGTGCAGCAATGAGCCAGGCCCTCTTGATTGGTCATCCCCTGAGTTGTGTATATTATATTGGTTTCGAAACTAATGTATTTCGCATTAAATGAAAGCCTAGAAACCAATAGTTCGGCAATAAATCAAATATCAAAATACAATAATCAAAAGGATTTCGCTTTTTCTGCTTTTGTTTCGGCAGTGAATGCCGTTCCCCGCCGTCTGGCCAATGACTAACGCACTAATCATATATTTTTTGCTCAACTATTATGAGTCAGATGAGGCATATTAGTGAGGAATCGCTTTATTATTAAAAATAAAGACCAATACAGACGACGAAAAAACAATAATTTATCCGATTTTTCATTTGTCTAACACTAGTCACTAGTGATAGAACCGAATCATAACTTATAATAATAATAATAACAAAAACTATTCATCAATAGTATTAGATATCATATCAAACCTCTAAAATTGGATCGATTTTTATCACATTATTAGCGGATCAGTTCATATACAATAAAGCGCAGGATTTTCCGGAATTCTTTAACCAGAATATCTACTACTGCCGGGCCTTCAGAGCCCATAAATCTGTGGATTTTACAAAATATGATGGATTCGACAATCAGATGATTCGGAGGAAATTTGATTTTTTACTAAAATCTCTGGCTTTGATACTCTTTTGCTTTTGACTTTTCGACCAAACTCTCACTTTTTATTGGTTCAAAATTTTCTTTGGCTTTAACTGCGATTTAAAATTTTTTGCTATTTTTCTGTCGTCTATCAACAAAATATTTATAGCATTTTTTCAAAATTCTATTTTGTTATAAAATTGTTTGAAATAAATCAAATACATTGCAGATAAATATAATGTGACACAAACAATGACTTATGTAGTTCAACAATTCTTTAAATTAAATAACAAACTGGCTTTGGAACTCTAGGGACGTGGAAGGGGTGCAATTATCCCCCTAAGTTTAAAAAAACTTATATTATCCCTCCTCCCTGAGCCGCGGCTGAGATACCCACTTCTCTAAAAATTTTGTCAAATTTTTTAAATTTTTTTGCCTAAATCTGGTTTAAATCCAGTTAAATTATGATTAAATTCGTTCAAAATTGAGTTTTGACGTCAAATAAATCGCCATAACAATTCTTATTTATTCCCTGCCTAATCCCCAAAGATTTTTTTAAATCCACCATTTTACCCTACCTAACCCCCCTATAATGTGTTAAAATTTTTTGATTAAATAGAGCTATTTTTAGCAGAATTTGAATAAATATTTATGTTTTTGTAAAATAGCCTAAAGTTAAATAATTATTTAACTAAAAATTCAAATAAATTTTACGATTATTCACAGCTATTATTGCTATCATTTATTAACGTTGTTTTTCTGTCTTTAAAATAAATTCTTATAATTTTTCATAACAACAAAAAATAGCGAAAATATTGAGTTTATTAATAAATGGATTTGAAATATATATTTCAAATTTTTAAACATAGCTTTAGGGGTAAAACAAATTCATTTATAATAAAAACTATATATTCGATAAAAATTATTTCCAAACAATTTTAGACAATATATTAATAAAAGTTAAAGTAAAACCTTAAACTTTTTTGCATTAACCTCTTTTCGAGACAACAAATAATAACTTAATATATCTAAACATTAATTTAATGCGAATCTGAAGCATGAAATGAGTTTCGATATGAGAGAACCCTAATGTCTAACCGATTGGATGACATAATATATCGGTTCAATTTAAATACTAAGCGACCAATGCCATTAGTAAACATCATGTGCTAAGGATGAGCAAGCTGGTAAACTTGCCAAAGATATAAGTATTTTTAAATTATATATAAATTATTTAAAATTATAAAATTTTTTAAAAATTAAATTAAATTAAATTTTTAACTGAAATTTAAAATAATATATTAATAAAATTAGATAATATAATATTTTAAAAGTAAAGATTATCTAATAT
>JAQIYC010000576.1:0-12759 GCA_034699545.1 Porobelba spinosa
GTTAATATTAAACGCCTTATAGCTAAAAACAAAAATTACACTATAAAACAATGAAATAATATTAATCAGTAATTAAAAAAAATTAAAAACGGATGTAAAATTTTTGTTATTAATTATGCAATCAGGTTAAAACTTCAGTGAACCTTTCAGTGAAATTACAGTGAAACTTTCAATCAAAAATAAATTTCATGAAATTTAGCATCGTTAATTATAATAGTAATAATAACATAAATTTTAACTGAACTGGATAAATTTTGATTCGAATTTAATTTACTTTTAATTTTAAATCGCACTACAAATTAAATTTAGCACAAATTGGCTGAAATCGCGTTAATCTCTTAAATAATTTGACTCAAACTCGCAATACTGTGTAAACAAAAAAAACATAGAATCCTGACCTGAATAGCGGTCTCGCTGTGAGAGGTCTTCATTTTGCTACCACTGTATGGGTTCAGAGAATCACATCCGAGTGAAGAGTCTTTACTTTGGGTCGAAAACGACAAATCAGTTCTCATGAGTGAAGCGTACGATTCGGTTCGAAACGACTGACTGTTGTCTAACTTTGGACTTCGAGTCGACTCTAGATTTTCCGACGATTTCGAGAGTTTTTTGTTTTTTCCGGCCAACGACTCCCCGCTGGCCATCGGTTCGTTCGAAATCGAATCGTCGATATGTATGAGTGGTGTCGACGGATAGGTCCGGAGTTCGGTTTGGGAGTTAAGCGATGCTGAACTCTGAGACGCCTTTCGGTGCAACTGCTTGAGTGACGCCCTCTTCATGGCGTCCAACACAAAGTCGTCGACTTCATGAAACACTGACTTATTCGACGACTTGATTACCATTCCTTCGCTATCTGTCGGCAAATTGGTGTCCGAGAGGGGAGGACTGGTGGCCAGAATGCCACAGCTCTCTAAGACCCGGTCCAGATTAGCACAATTCCCCTGCAGGTCCTTCGCATCGAACTGTGCGTCGTTCAACATCTCCTGGTCCTCAATATCACTGCACTCGGAAAAGTCGGAACTGAAGGTTCGTTCAGCACTCGAATGCAAACTAATCGGAAGACTTTGTTTCTGAACTCTAAGTATTTTCAACTTCTTTATAGAATCCTCTTCTTCAGAGTTGTCTTCACCAGAACTGTCGACATTGAACGAGACGATGGACTTGGGTTGGGCTAACTCGCAGATAGTTTTCGGTTTGTCATTCGCCGACCACTTGCCCTTCAATCGACTGAATTGCGAGTAAACGCCAGTTATAGCTCGAGTGCCGACACTCTTCAGATTAAGTAGTTGTCCGTCGGATATATTTCTAGGCATTTGACTCACTTTCAAGAGATTATTTTGCGCGGAATCTCTGTTAATATTCGTCAGTTTGCTCTTACGTCTGTCCAACTTTCCCTCATAGAACGGAACGTTCAGTTCCTTTACACTCAGCGCTACTTTGAATGACTCGCAAATGGCTTTCAGTGATTCCATCGCTTCCTCGGCGTTGCGGATAGGGATCGCCATATTGTTGAAGAATCGGGTGTTCGTCGACCGAAACATTTGGAAATAACCCGAAATGCCGTCTATTGTGTAGTGAAATCGAATACAACAGCATTGGCTCGACTTAATTGAGAAGATCTGGTTGGGTTCGGGTCCCAACTCTATCTTTTCCAAGTCTTCTAACATTACTTTTTGGTATTTTATAATTCTGTCGGTTTGGTCGTCATATTCTATAGAATTATATTTACAATATATAATATGTTTGCAATTCTACACAATTTAAGTCAAACTGTTTTCACATTCAATTGGTTTTGCATTCAATCGAAATTCAAACTCTAATTAATGAATGCATTGAACCCAAAACCAATTGCATTAAAACTATCAAAAGCCAACTAACCCGCGACGTAATACCAATCCTTAGTGAGGATGAGAACAGTGTCCATCTCGTTGTCGGTGAGTGATGTGGAGCCGGACACCGGGTCTGCGTCAATGAGTGGCCAACCGCCTAATATCACTTCAATTTCGGGAATCAATATCTTCTTGCAGTCGTCGATCACTATTTTGACCCTTTCGTGGTATTCCTGATCCGAATAAGAACTCAAACTCGAGTCAACGGTATTCTCATTGTCGGGACTATTGAGGTCTTCACTAGTAGTCAACCCCTGCATCAAATCGATGGTCGCCTGTCTGTAGGCGTCTTTGAATCGATTCAAATAATATCGATTCGCCGAATGATATCCATCTCTCATAACACCAGTTATACGCCGTTCGCCGGTTCGGGTAAAATCGCCCTTTAGTGCAACGGTTCCGGCGTATTGTCGGCTAATAATGTCTCCGTTGTTGGCCCACATCATCTGAAACACGCGCCGGCAGTTCGAAGACAACTGGGCTTCCGGTGGCAGTAAACCCAAGCGCACGAACTGCGTGTCCATCACTGTTCGGGCAATGGCTGTCATCACTATATTGGTTCTGTCGAGACAGTCGATGCAATTGATCCGAAAGACACCCCTTTGTTCGCATATCGTCCCCTCATTGTCTGTCCAACAATATCTCATATCTTTGATAATGTCTTTAATATTTTCGATAAGAATCGACACGTTTTCGAATTTCATTCCTCGGCAGTAGTCGTGAAAATCAAAAGACACATAAGTTATGTCTGGACTGTCATAGTTGAGGACGTGGTTAAGGTAAGCGTCGTTTACAATCTTCTCCCGACCCGTCTTCTCCACTAAGTTTACGATCACTACAGGAGATCCATACGAATCGACTTCTTCGGAGAAGTGTTTTGTGAACGCAATTTGAGTTTCGTCTTCGTTTCGGTCTATTCTCGGCGGAGGTCTGTATTTGTGGCCAATTTGTGACCAATAGATAGGAATAGAGCCCCGAATGGCAACGAAAGACACGACATGTGACCCAAACTGAAACATCTGTTCGGTTTCGACATAATTCGCACATTTGCCCCAATCGTCGACTCCTCGTCGCTTATATCGAGTGCCGGCCCGAAACCGACTGCGCCGTGAAATCAATATCATAGTATAGAGTTCCTGATTGGGCGTAAGGTGTGGATCCACTGGTATTCTCACGTCTTCTAATGATTTACAATCAGTGGTAATGTGAGTCGAATCGGATATATCTATAAAACACTTTTCAATTTTGACGTATCCCTGGATTATAGGAACAATCCATTTGTCGGCAAATTCATTGTTGCAGTCAATGAGTGGCCGTAACATCGCTTTATTCCAGAAGAAGCGGTCGTCGACTCTCTTCCAAATCGGTAACTCATTGTCGGAATTGAGTTGTTTTTGCAGTCTTTGGTGTGAATTCGTTAAATCACCCGAAAGTGAATAATAGTAACTCTCGGTTTCGCTAAACATTTTATACAATTCCTAACCAATTGAGTCATTGAGACAAAAGTTAATTTCAAAATAAAGTATTTATTTCTATATTAAGTCTTAGCGACAATCGCTTACATCGAGTATTCGTTTTTCACACTTGTCTTTGGACTCGTTATGAATTCGAGCGACAACTCGTGGCTTCACATGAGATGCCGTCCATTTGATTTGGTTCCACGTCTTCTGAACGCCACTGGACTGGTGGGTGGGCTCCGGGTCCGGACATTCGCTCAATTCGTTCACCGGTTTCGCGCAGTTATGGACTTCACAGGCCTTTCGGGTTAAGACAGAAATAAAATTACAATTAATATCTAAAAAGTATTCATCGAAATACTGACGTCGAGTGAGAGATCACCGATCGGTTCATTGGATGTGAGGCTAAGGACAACAATCTTCTGGATTCTGAAGACCTCATCATTTGACGGCAAAAGACCAATCGATTGGCTCTCTTTGATTAGAAGCAGTTTATCCGTTTGGAAAACACCGATCACTCCGTAGACCAATCCATGGCATTGGAACGACTCGTACGAAGAGTTGTCGTTGACTACAGACGACAATCAATACTTAGTTTAATGAAAAGCAATTCATTTTAAAATAATTAGTCATTTACTCAGCACTGGATTCAGTATCGGTTCACCACTTCTTGAACACCAAAGACTGAATTGATTTTGTTTTATAACAAAATATTCATTATTTGACAACAATTCCATCGATTGTTTCGTTTGTTTTCTATTCGATTAAATCAATTAAAAAACAATCGATTTGTTGACAAAATTGAGTCGATTTTTGTTTTGTTTATGTTTTGCAAATACTCCTCAAAAACAATATCCAATCGATTGTCGATCACTTCATTCAAACCATTCAAACATTGATTCGTTTAGTGTTAAGACCTTTCACTCAATTGATTCATATTTTTAAAAATAATATTTATTTTTATCCATCAATTCATTTGTTATTCATTTCCAAATCATTTGTTGTAATCATTTGGCACTCAATGTCTAAATCAAATAGAGTTGTGATTAGAGTCCGACAAATATGCCGTAAATTTGCGAAATATTATAACTTTGAAGTTGTGCTCAAATGCGTAATCACTAGTAATCACTAGTTTTTGGCTTAATTTTTAAAATATAATTTAATTTCGCGATTGCACATCAGTTGCATTGCCTAAATGATCCAGATTAATTTTATAAATGTTTTATTCAAACCACTTATTTGGCCGAATTAGAGCCGCAGAGCAGACATATAGAGCTCTACTCCTCCTCTCACTATTGCACTATATTTAGGTTTCTATGACAACAAATCATTTTTACCCATACATTATGTAAAGTTGTGGTTATAAGGGTGACCCTAACCGGGTTATATAATTCCGATTGTAATTGAATTTTAGTTTAAGAGTAATATTATTATGAGACAGAAATATAACTATAGGTTTAATTTTGTAATTAAATTTTATTGACTCTTTTCAATGTTTATATTTGGTGCTAATGTTTTCATTAAATTAATATTGGGTGCTAAACTCAACATGTTAAAAGAAAAATAACAATTAATACATCTAGTTAAAATTTAATACTTGTATGTGTAAATTTTGCAAATAATATAATTCTTATCTCAAGCAATTGTTATTTATTTATCTGCATTAAATTTTAACTTTTATTAACAGTATTAAACAGCCCAGGGTCGAGTATCACAATATATCTACACTCTCTGGCCTTTGCTGTTGAAATAAATTATTAATAATGCAAATGAACTATTAGAACGACTACCTGAAGATGAAAGGTTCTTATTATTAATAATATTTCATAAATTATCATTATATATGATATTGTACTCTACAGGATATATACAGCAATGTTCTCTCTGAATATAATTTAGCAAAATATGTTTAAATAAAATTTAAGTAATTCTTATTTACTTTAATGCAAGTTTTGTCAGACTATTAATATTCTAAAACTTAAATTTCAAATATTTTTAAGAAAAGGAATGCGAACATTAAATGAATGCAAAACAAACTTAAATTTTTGAAATACAATAATTGCTCTACGCTTTCAATGAATCAGAGTATTAGTAATTGGGATAAACATTGATTGGAAATCAATTTTCTCACCGTTTGCTCTCTTCCTAACAAATCGATTGATGAAAAACATTGGAGTAATTCCAAGCTATTAATAACAAACTACAATACAAGCAGTTATTAATGAAGACTTTTACAAAACTGATTGAAAGTTGTTTGTTCAATTTTATAAGGGCAAAGGTGTATTCGTCAAACTTAACTAGCATATTTTTATTTTGTATTAAGCAATAGAGATTTTTTAATTAAAACTTACCAAAATAAATTCACACAAATCAATTGATTGGAATAACAATCAGAATTTTAACATAAATCTCTGAAAATACAATAATATCGAAAAGGGTACAAGAACATTATACAAGAATTGGTACTTTGTCATCAACCCTTTTTCATTAGTTGCATAAACTTAGAAACCATTAATTTTGTCTTTTATTTGCAAAACTATTTTGAATTTTATCGATAGTTATCACATCGTATGCGTAACCTCTAAATGGAGTTAAATCAAATCGTTAGTTAGACTAATCTTTTTATACTAATCATTAAATCTATTGATAATTATAAATAATTAATTGTTTAATATAAGTAAATGCAGGGTTGGCCAGACTGAGTCAGATCAGGGGGGCGTTCAGCAGGGGGTAAATAACTCATTTTTCTCAAAATTTAAGGGGGGGTCTAGGGGGGAGTCAGCTTAAAAACAAGATGGCGGATTCGCGCCGAAAACGACGCCATTTTGTTTTCAAAAACCGGGTTTAAAGCAGATTTAACCGGTTTTAAACTAAATTAAGCTAAATTAACTGTATTTAAACCGGATTTAGCCTTAATTTAGTTAAATTAACGCTATTTTTAAAAAATAACGGAAAAAAATTTCCGCCGGCCTTCGGCGACCGGAAATTTGGGGGAAGGCTTCTATTTTCTAGCAAAATCTCAGGGGGTCAGAGGCCAGGGGGGTTGCGGACCTGGACCCCCCCCCCCTTATTGGCCAACCCTGAGTAAATGATTTAATATTAGGGTCAATACAAGCCGGTTACAGTAAACATATTTTATGCAATACGTATGTATTTGTATAGTATTAGTATTGTTCGCGTATTAGATAATCAAAATACAATTGTGTAAAAAGTTTAAAACTATTTTGAATTTAAATTCACTGCGATTTCGACACTATGTATAGTATTTAATGTCTTTATCACAAAAGTTATTCCGATTTCAGAGTAATATTTCATATTTTTGATATCACTTTCAGTTTTATCTGTTTTTCGAACTTCTATTTCATGAAACCATTTATTTGAGTCCAAAAAATGCACGAAAATCGATAACTTATGCCATTATAGCCTATAATTTATTTAATGACTATCTATGCTTTTTTCCCAAATTTGCTTGGTCATCAACAATCGCTTGAAACAATATTCTAATCTAGTGTTACTACGTATATGTTATTTTTAAAGGTTTTTTGTTTTAAATTTAAAATCAAAATTTAATTGGACACAATTGTTTTTAAAGCTGATTAGTACAGAATTTAAAAATAAAAATAAATATTTTTTTAAAGTCTATTTTATCCGGTTATCTTTTTAAGTGCAAAAAATTGGACCGAAAGCCTCTTTTGTTGCGAATAACCAACAAATTGTAAACATTGTTTCGCAAAACAGTTATTAGTTTAAGAGTTTGTCTTTTTTCAAACTTTCAAACAATTCATTCGATTCATGACTTCTAACGAATAATAAAACAAAAGTTTATATTATTTCAAATATAAAGAATGACAAACTCGATGATCCAGATATAGAAATAACACAAGACTAGAGCGACTTTTATTTTTATTTAGTTTAATATTTAATTAATTATAATTATAGAATTAAATTAAAAACAAGAAATTAATGTCTTTTCAGACATATTCATTAAATCATTAATTTAATAAATATATAAAATTCATAAACAGGTTTAAGTCATTTTTTATATTAACTTTTTTTCTATTTTTCTAATCTATTGTTTGAATCAGTGATCGCTCTCTCTTTTCCTTAGGTTATACCCAAAGGAGAACTGAAATATTATTAAGCATAGAAAGTTGCCAGGATAGAATACAGCTTCTCCGACTCAAATCAATTCAAAGCTAAATTGCATTCTTATTATTAGTTTTGCACTCTTGTTGTTATGGGGTTTCAAACTATTTGCAAATCTCAGTCTTTTATATTAAAATTGAAATTATTTATATAACTAAAAATTTGAAATGTGTATTTTAAAATATATTAAAAAGTAAATCGGAGTCATTTTTGGTATACCGTTATATATTTGTACTTGTTAGTACAAATAACGTATATTTGTCACTCTGTTTGCATTAAACTCCAATATAAGATCGATAGCATAAATGTTTAGCATTTTTGACTTTACTTCCAATCATTTCTAACTTTACTAAATCTAACGATTTGTATACAGAGATGAAATATCGGCCAAAAATATTTGTTTTCACAACAGTTTCAGTTTTAGTCGTAAAATAATTCTAAACAAAAAATATTATTTCGGTATTTGCTTTGACGTCAATTCCAATGAAAATCAATACCAGAATAAATATTATAGCGATTGTAAAAATACTAATAAAATAAACAAAAATAAAAAGTTTCAACAAAATAGAATTTATTTTTATTGAGTATTAGAGTTAAGTTTATTTACAAAATGATAGTTCATTAAAGTTTTATACGCTTTTAGTTTTGACTTTAATGTCAATCGATATGTTTGTTAATTAACACATATATTATCAGGTTTTACGACATAAGCCAAAGATCACACACAATGGCCCACAAACTAATTGATCGATTTTTTCTAATTTGATGCCAAAAAATCTCGTGTTTGAGCCAACACTCAATTTGCCTCTGAATACATCAAATCTTTTTTACTATTCAAAGCACATACTCTTCTCTCTCCCACTCATTATTATTACAATTAATCGATTTTTTCAATGTATACACAGAATGTTTGACTGAAAACTAAATTTAATCTCATTTTTCTCGCTTTTTGTTTTGACACAGACTTTATATATAAAAATATTTGTGAGATTTTATTTAATTAAAACATAAAAAAATTTCAATTAAAAATGATTTATTCTCCGTCTGAATCAGTTATTTTTGTTTCAGATTAGTTGTCATCTGTTCTGAATTGAAAATATTATTAATCTTACATAAAGTTAGAGAACAAGTACTTTAATATTCAATTAAATTCATATGTATTGGAGTCGCATAAGAGACTAATACTCATTCTCTACAGACTCTGTACTCATTTGAATAGCAAATAAATGCGTAACAAAAGTCGGCTTTAGATGAAGTGAAAGGATAGCAAACGCTTCTGTAAATGCATTTCAAATGCAAATCCTTTCCTGCCTTTCGTGCCTTCACTCAGTTATTAGGCATTCGTTTTTCAAAACATTTTTATGTATTGAAGACTATTTCTAATTTCCATTTAATATCTGTTCCGTTAGTTGAGAATATTTTGATATAAAAATAATAATAAATTTCGATTAATATTCAATTCAAATCAATTCTCACTAATCCTGGAAAGAGGTCGCGGAACGAACGGCAAGAGATAGTCGTAATAATCCATTTCTAGCGATTGATTGTCTTCAGCTAATGAGAACTGAGAGATGGCATCTGTCGGAGCCATATATGAAGTGCAGGTCTGGTCTCCTTCTTCACTCGGAGTTACTATTTTAACAATTGTTTTCCGTTGAGGACTCGTTATACTGATTAGTATGAGAGCCAACAGACAGAGAATAATGAGAAGAATCAAAACCATTGAAGTGTAATGAATAGGCGTTAGAGTCGAGAGAAACACATAAAACGACTCTTTTTTGTACAAATTATTGCTTTTCAAAAGAATCAGTTTTAGCGTTAAATTCTGTGAATAAGAGCTTTCAATTCGTAAATATTGAGATTTTATTGAATGAATTTGTGATTTATTGCTGATATCCAACTGCGGATCGATTGCGAGTCGACCCTCGCGTACCACTAACTGAGGAGTTGGTGTCGACTCAACATAAATCACAGGAAAGTTGTTCTCGAATTGCACTTTCATTTTGTAGTTCTTTTCTTTCAGATTTAGTATACAAATTGTTGACAGAATTCCAGAATAATTGCTACTATCTGTGCCGTCTGCACCTGATCTGCCATCAGTTAAGTACTTTTTCTTCATCTGATTCTTGTGCTGATCAGTCAAATCGGTTTCACTGAACGAGTCTAAACTTTCTTCATCTCTATTGCTATTCAACACATTATTGAAGTTATTATTATTTTTGTTAATATAGTTATAGTTATTACACGTTATTATCCCCAAACTTATCATTACTGAACTCACATTCGACTCTATATTGTAATAATCACTGCATTTACAGTCAATACCAATATAGTGAACCGTCTCCTCATCACTCAACTCATCTAAACTGTCATCGACTTTAATTCCATCACTACTACCGGTGCCGATGCGCCTACTATTGGTGTAAACGTTGTTTGGAACTGATTTAGACGGATAGTTGTACTTATATGAAGGCCCGGCCGGACGCAACTGTTCCAAATTCTTGGCATTAACTAATGAATTAATGGTATTGTCTTCGGGACTAACACTAGCCGTCGACGTGACTATCATTTGCATAGTTGTCGGTCGACAGTGAGGCCTACCATTGATGAGTACAGCACCGGTAGTACGTGAAAGGGCGACGAAAACGAAGCAATAATAGGGGAAATTGGCGTCAAAGAAATGACAGTCCAGTCGAAGATAATTATTGTTCGGGAGTTTATATTCGCGGACATATTCCAACTTCAAAGTGTTGGCATAAAAGCGCTGCAAATGGTTTGAAGTATAGACTCGAATCACTCGAATGTATTTGTCGTCAGTTATGTTCGGAGTTGTCATTAGGATATCAAATGAGTCCAGACATGGATAGACTGACGGATCGGTTTTCATTTCTATTCGAACTGATTTGCCTGTAATTAATGTTTCGAAATAAATGAATTTTAAATTATTTTAACCCAAATCTAATTGATGTATAAAATGTTTAAATTACAAAATTTCAAATTTGTTTTACGTTTTTCTTATTTTATTGATTTATATTAAAGTTAAGCTACGCTAACGATCTGAACAGTTAAAAATCACTTAACTTATTATTTTTATTCCATACAACCCAGGACTCAAAAATAGTGTAAAATCATTAATCATTTTAATTTGCAGTTTGCGTTTGGGGTTTAAGAAATTAATAGATATTTTAATTTTGTGTATTTATTGCACTCTAAACATAATTAAATTTATTTTTTGTTTTTGTGTTTTAAACCGTATTATAAATAATTATACTTTCAATGCATGTAATTATTCATAAATCAATGATTTTTAAAATAAACTAAAAGTACAAAAAAATATTTATTTATTTAGTTGATTGACATCAGAAATGTGTTAATGACTTTAATTTTATCAAATGTATAATTCAATAAATTTAATTAAAATTTTTTAAAAATTAATATCAAAACTACTCTACTGTCAAAAATGCAAAAATAATTAAAATCTGAGAATAAATTGAAATTCTGCAGAAAATATAATACAATTCCAAGAAGTTATCTAATATTCAATTCTAATATTATGTTCTATTCGTTTATATCTAGAAAATAATTCGAAGAATTCGAGAAATTTTATTCTTTTCATATTGTTTTAATATTAAATATATTTTTTATTATACAGTATAATCTCATATTTTATTGCAATAAAACAGAGAAATTCTTTATATTCTCATTTAGGCAGACTATGAATGTCTAAAAATTGAGCGGAAATTAGTCCTTAAAATAGAAGCGCTTTTCAAATCGGAAATGAGCGCTAAATTGAGTCGAGATATTGGGTTTTAAATAAATATATTCATAAAAAGTGATTCTATGCATCGGTTTTTGCAAACATACCGCTTGTGATAGACCAGTAGAATAGGAATTGAGCCAAACATAGAGTCGAATAAGAATATGCACTCAAAGTTGTTTTGCACAATCGATCCATACATATGCACATTAAGTCTGCTTTTCATAACATGTGGATAGGAATACCTGTGTTTACGAGTGTGAGAGAGGCTGTGAAGCTGTAGAGCTGTAGACATCTCTCAACTGCAAACACGAGACAAATGGGTTGTAAACACGACTGCATTGCAATTGCTTCAACTCTTGGACGTCGGCGTCGTTTTCTTGCCTTAAGTCGTAAAACATCGCGAGTTATGTAAAACTTATTACATATTTTGTCGCCACATAAACAGTATCTAATATTTGTTGGCTTTAGTGTTCAGACCATAGGCACACATCGAAGCGATGGCGAGTCAATGCAAACACAGCATTCAATCGACACAATGTTGCCTAACATTGAAATTTTTTCGTAACAAAACACTGTTTTTCTATGCCATCAGTTGACACACAGTCTAGTGATACCGGGTTTTCAGGCTTTTAGAAGCAGAGATGCACTGGTAGTTATCGAAACAGAGGGGACTGTACGGAAATACTGTGCGACACTCTTGTTATTACCTCTATTCACAACCACACCTGTCGTTATTCAGTTCCGATCGATAATCACGTCGAGTCGAGTCGGGCATCGAATAGCAGAGCACCGATAGGCTCGAAACGCGACGAACAGTGTATTCTCAATACAAACACACGACTCGATCTTTCTCTACATCTCTCCTCTTCTTAACTCAGCCCTAACTCAGCCCTACTCTCTGTCACTGAATACACAATATTTACTCCAACACTAAAACGCATCAATTTTTCATCAAAACTACTCTTTACTGAACAACACAAACAAACAGTGAAAACCTTTTCTTAATATTTTCCTCTCTTTTAATATACACTTAATTGTGTATAAATAGGGCACAGATTTAGATCTAAACTTCAATTCGCAGTTCATGTGTTAACCATAAGTTTTATTTGTTTATCCCTAAAGTGTATTCCAAATATGAAATCTCTCCTCAATTCAACTGTTTATTCATTCTAAGGATCAAAAGACGATTCGCTATTGATTTTTAATGATAGTTAAGCAGAGTTTTGCCTAAACTCTACTAAACTGTATGAAAGTCTTTATACTTTGATTTTATTGAGATGTTAAGCTCAATAAAGTCTTAAATATTTTATTTTTGATATAATACTGTACTTATAAAAAAAAATATGAGGATTAAAACGAGGATTTTTACACTTAAAGTTTATTTCTTATATAAGCAACTTAATATTTAATTTAATTATTTTATCAAAAGATACTTTAAATATTATTTCTAAAATATGAAAAATTAACTTAATCTAAATGAAAATTTAAAAATATACAATGTATATAC
>JAQIYC010000577.1:0-12757 GCA_034699545.1 Porobelba spinosa
AAAAAATTTATCCCCCCCTGATCCCCCCCTAGGATTTTTTGGAAAAAATCCGCCATTTTACCCACCCTGATCCCCCCCCTGAGCTGGCCGACCTTCCACATCCCTACATACATACAATACACAAATGTTGTGCTAAATCGCGATACACTCGACGAGCACATACAGTAAGGGGAGGGCAGTTGTTGAGTGCGGGTATGCAAACAGTGCTCGAAAATTGCCTTCCCTTCCCTTCACTTGCTGATGCACCTAACACGCCAGTGCAACCAAAAACTACCAGTGCCTTACATACACAATCACTGACTGCAGACGAGAATGCCTTCGGGACAGGAAGAATAAACAGGTAGAAAATGGTTGTGCGCGACAATGAGAAGGACTGGTAGGAGAGTGCGAGAGGGTATGAGTGCGCTTTGGAAAGGTAGCGCTGGAGCGCCCGAGAGATCCAATATTTGTTCCTCAAATGTGTGTTTCGGAACTATAATAATAATAGATGTAAACCAGAAAAGAGATCGAAAGCCAGAAGAGGGGTCGGGAGGAGACAGAGGAGAGCCTACAGTGCTATTGACGATAAAGTATACACGAGTTGAGAGTTCCTAAACGTTTCTAATATTTATTTCCATTAGAAGAGAGTAGAGGAGAGGGAGAGGAGAGAGTGGAGAGAGAAGTAGCGAAAGCGGGACAACCATTCCATTTGATAGGTTAGCTTAGATTCGAGAAAATTAGGGGAAAGTTCGCTTTGGTCTGTGCCCTCTATTTCCAATGTGTTGTATGCGAAGAGACTTAAAGCAGAATTTGATGGATGACTAAAGAGCACATATAGACTATAACACTATAAAACAGGACTAAAAAACTTTATATAAGTGATGGCCATATGGACAGACAGATCCATAAGAAAAAGAGCGATTCCAACGCCAAAAATCTAATCACAATTTATAATATGAAAGAGGAGGGGCTCGGGAGCTAACATCCAGAACCGAGCGAAACCACTCTCACAGTCCAATCATTACAACAAAGTATTACTATTGAACACAAAAAGCGATACAATAGTCGTAATACACGACTAAGCAGTCAAAGCGCTATTCAGACCAAAAATATTGCATTACTTTCACCGAAAAAAATAATGCGAATAATCAATGAATAAAAAAATGTTTATTTCGAAGCAATAATATTCAGCGATATATAGACAACACAATAAACAGAGAAAAAAGTGAAATTTGGGACAACTGTAGAAAAAAAGTAATATTCCAATTATACACCAGTTATATACCAGTGCTATTGGGAAAGCGAATGAGAAGTAGTGCACACAAACACAAACACTAATGTGTTTTGTTTAACGAGAGGGCAAGGCTTGCAATCAATCTATTAAAGAGTATACGAGTATACTATGGACTCAGAGATAGTTTAAGAGAAAAAAATACATAAAAAATAATTGACATCAAGAGAGAGTAAAAACGAGGAAAGACTTGATTATAATAAAAACCAAATTTGAATAAATCAATCGATGCCTCGTAACGACTACCAGTGCTGTGCAACGCAGCGCCAGAAAAGTATAGCCTAGATATTATTACATACAGAATATTATTGAAATGTTAAATTCGAGAACTGATTATCAAAATACAGATATAATTGAGAGATAAGCAAAGCAACAGTTTTCTCGAATGTGCACCAGAATCACCAGAGCTCATGAGACTGGGCTAATGGCTACCAGAGCTATTTGCACTGGTAGAGAACATAAAGAGAGAAATGCATATTACATATTGGCGTCAATAACTGTCTTGTATTTAAAATTTGGTGTTTGTGTTGTGAATAGACATTAGGAAATTAAAAACATTAAAAGCTTTTTAATTTTAATAAATTAACTTAAAGTAAACTATCAAATCTGAGCTTGTTAATTAGATGCATTAATTGTAAACCAAAGAAAGCGGCCTTCAAGTCGATTAAAGCTTAATTATTTTATAACAATCTATTTGCACAAAACACTACACTTTTAGAAACACTATTCAAGTTTTGATTTAAATAAAAGGCACAGGGTGGGCAAGTAAGTAATTATAAAAAATTAAAATAAGCGAGCTATAAAATGAAACTCTTGAGTTTGAGATAAATCAAATTACTGTGAAAATAGTTAAATTAACGCTGCCAAATTTAAACTAGATAAATGAACGAGCTCAACTAGTTATTCTTATTTATATGAATATCTATGCGAACTCCGAACGCCATATAAATGGGCACTAATTTTCACTCTCTCCGCAAAATACCATTTAGGAGAGGAACTGGCAATTGGGTGTCGCTAACAGTTGGATATATTGTGCGTTCCTATGCCTGTGCTCTTTCGCACTGTTCGCCCAAATGTATATATTTCCCAATTTTTTGTGTCCAATATATACATACAATGCGTATTAAACACAATATATATATGTTTTGTGAATTATTATACGTATAATCCAATACAACAGTTAGAGTGTATACAACAGTAATAGTTATATCACTTATTTGTCGTCTTATTTGTGCAATTGTTCTCTTGTATTGAAATACGAAAATAAAAAATAGCTTTTCTTTTCAACTCCACATGTCTTCGCAAATTGCATTCGATTTAATGAAAGTTTAGGTTATTTTCCTCTTTTTTTTAAATAAAAATGCATTTGTTTTCACTTATCTATCAATTCGATAGTGTTTTCCGCTTTGAGTCGAAAGATATCGAAAGTTTTGGCTCTCTATCGAAGAGTACTTTTTCTTCTGATAGTATTCGTAAAATTTGAAAATAACTGATAATTCGTATGAATTTTGTGTTTCAAATGCTATCAGAGAAACCAAAAGAGCGTATATTGTATATCGAATAAAGTTAGATATGATTACAGAATATCGCGATTAGACTTTAGACGACAAATGTTTTTACTTTAAATCTACAATAAATAATAGTTATCGGCTTTCGTAGTTAATTCGACTCCAGGGATATTGGCGCTCGGCAGACATTTGAGGGCATATAAGCTGGATAATTTAAACAATTTTAGCTAAAATCCGAGCTAGCACAATGGAAACATACCAACAAAAAAAATTCAATTGTCACCAGGAACATCAGAGCTCATAAGATTCTTATGAATGCCAGTGCTATTTGCACTGAAACAAATATGAATCGAGAAAGACATTTCAGTTTGGCGTGAGTCAGTAACTGGTTTATGTTTTGGGGGAATATATATTAGGGGGATTTGAGATGGATAATTTAAAAAATTATAGCTAAAATCCTCGCTACTATTATAGAGCCATAGCAAAAAAAATCAATTGTTTTTTGTGCCAATTTTAAACACAAAATAGTACGGTTTGAACAGCATATAAGTTTAGTTTAATAAACTAATAAGCTTATTTTAATTTAGTTTAAACTAAATTTAGCAGAACTTTAATAAACAAAAGTCAAAATTGTGTAAAATTTAAAAAATATTTTAAAATTTCATTACAGATTAACTTCTTTAAAATTTAATGAATTTGGAGTTTAAACAAAATGATTAATTTAAATTTTATTTTTGAATTTAAAAACTTTAAATTAATATTAAATTATAGATTAAAGTACATGGCGTATTGTAAACAAATTTTAGAAATTTACGAAAGGCCTATTCAAGACCAAAAATAATGATTGTTAAACTTAAATTACATTTTTTGACAACAAAACTGAAATCATTAATTAATTCAAAAACTATTCACACAAATCGAGTACAATTGCGAAACCTATTTGTTTGTACTTTAATTTAAATACATTATAAAAATATTTATTAGTTCTCAAACTCATCTAAAATCAATTCGATTTATATGACTTTTACTTTAAACGTAAGAATATTTTCTCACATAAAAATCAAATTTCAAGGTTATTCAGTTATGTCTCTGAAGAAATTTTGTTTGCTCCAGACCAAATATAAAGTTGAGAACTGTTCAGCATCATTCGATCTGTCATATGCACCAACTTTAATTTATTTATTCAAATTAAAATACATATAAAACACATTTGACTCTGTTAATACATTACAAATAAACTACTGAGATATGTCCAAATTATTTTTAAATGTTCAATAGAATTTCGCTAGTTGTTTTGTAATTGCATGAATTTATTATTCGAATTTAAATACATAAAAAACATATTTGACTCTGTTAATAATACATCACAAACAAACTACTGAGAAATGTTCAAGTTATTTTTGAAATGTTATATCAGAATTTTGCTAGCTGATTTGCAATTGCATGCAAAATTTCCAATAATTTATTTTATAAAGTTAATTTTAAATTCAAATTAATGTTTTTATCTAAAATTAACTTTATTAAACAAATAACAAACACAAAATATCTGAATTTTTTATTTGTATTTAAACAGCCAAGCTCAGTTAATTAATGATTCCACTCTAACCTAACTTTTCAGTTAAACTATGAAATAACTGTTCGAATAATTTACACAAAATTATAATTTTAATTAGATTTGAGCCGAGAATTCAATTCATGTGAGAGTTATTCAATATTTGCTTTACTAACAAATTATATATTAATTTAAAAATAAATTTCGAAAACTTCAATTCGCATGAAATTCTGACTAAAGATAAAAATAAACTTTTTTTTACTAAAATAACAAAAACCAACAGAGAGTAGCCTAACCTTCAACCTGAAAGTCTAGAAATAAAGTCACAATGTAAAAGTATTCCAGCACATAAAAAAAGAGCAAAACTAAATATTTTCTGATAACAACTAAATATAAATCTAATTCCTATTCAAACAAAATACTAAAATCTGAAAAAAAGTTTTCCATTAAATTGATAATCAAAGAAAAAAATCAGCAAAAAGTAGCGAAACTTTAATACAATTAATTGAATAATAGATAAGACATTAACCATAAAAACGTTTTACAAATCAATCAATAATTGCATAAATTACTAAAAATTAAAAAAAAAGTAAAATAAAGCAATCAGTTCAACACAAATGGCAAATAATATGCAAAAAACTAAATTAATTAAAATATGAATAGAGAAAAAAATAATCGAAACCAATTTTGCAGTAAATAAACTAGTGTTACAATTAATATGAATAATGATCTAAATATTTATATTTCGCGAAACAATGCAAAACTAAGCGAAAAAAGGGGGCAAAAAAATCAGCCAATGATAGGCTTGATGAACGAAAAAAATATAACAATAATTTGTGACAAAATTATTTTTAATTCGATTGAACTGCGAAAATAGGGGTTAATTCGTAAACACAGATTAGGCAACGCATAGAAAGCCATTTAAGTGTTAGTTAAGGCTAACAATCAAACGCTATGCTAAGCGTCACCTAATTTACAGTTAATTTAAAGCCTAATCTAAATATGAGAATGAATGACAAAATAATGCATTTATTAAAGACTTGGAGAGAGAGAAAAAACTTACAACAAATCCGAACAACACATTCAACACAATTATGCAATAAATTAGTTAACGGCAAACAAGTCGGCATAACTGCATATTTGTAACGCTGTTTATTAATTTCACATTTAATTTATATAACACTGCCTATTGTTCGGCCGACTTAAGGGTTAGATATAGTGACAGTTAGACAATAACTCAATAAAAAATACTTTCACTTAAAAAAATATTTCCCCATTTAATGGCTTATTATTCAAATTAAGGCCTAATAACTAATTAATATTAGGTTTAACACAAAACCGAATATCTTTGTACTTTTTTCTGGTTTACAACAAAAACTAGTTAATCCGTCACTCAGTTCACACACTAATCAACAAAATTATTGCATAACTCAATAGATCTACTATTGAAACAAAAACCGAACAAAACCATAGCAGACATACCATTAGCTACTAATTCAGACGCAGCCATAAGGGGATAGAGTTAAAATACCCCCGAGCAAGTTTAATTTTTAAAAACCACTTCCAAACACTATATTATGGCTAGAATAAATTTAAATTCAATTAAATTAACTAACTAAATTTAATAAATAAAGTCTAATCTTGATAAATTATAAATTATTACTAAATTCATAAATAAAGATAGATGCTACTTAAATTAATTATTTTTAGTTAAATTTTGTTTTAATGAAGTTGAGTAGTATTTTGGCGAGAAAACGCTATTTTACCCTAAGCTAACACCCCCTCAACTGGTTAAATCTGGATATGTCTGCAACTAATTCATGTGTTTTTGAAATTAAGTGTAAAAATCATACAAAATAATGATTTTTATTTAATATTTACGAATCATATCGAATGTGTGCTATATTAGCATTATTTTCATATAAACGGAGAATAAATAAAGAGAATAAAAAAATTTTAGTGAAAAGAAAAATAAATAAATAATAGAAAAACAGTCAAACATTTCATAACTAAATCAATTAGCAAACGAATGGCAAGAATTGGTGAATGAAAGTCATATATAAAAACAACTCGTAATTCAATTCAATTCAATTCAGTTCTCTAACACAAATAGCTGTAAAAAATGTGAAAATTTAAATAAATAAAAATATATAAACTTTTTTTGACACACTTTTTGTTTTTTAATTTTATTTTATTCATTCAATTTATTTAGTGTTGTATTTGTAGAGCTCTCTCGCATTCACTCTCACTCTCTCTCCAAACATATAACACAAATCGCATTTAAATTTTAATATGTATTTCAAATTCAACCTTAATTTTAAGCGCAAAACGATTACACATTTAAAAACAAAAATTACATAAAAATCATTTAAATTTAATTAATTCGTTTAAAAAGAACCAAAACCAAAAATACGAGTTTTATATAAATATCGTAAAAACAAATCATTAAATATAACACAAATCCAGATAATCCGAAAAAAAACTTAAACTAATAATTGAAAAATAAATGTTAACTAAATTTTTAGCATTGATTAAAAAAATTAAGTTTCAAATATGTGTTACTGTTCTCGAAATTTGATTTAAAAAATTTTTAAGGGCGAGAGAGAGAGAGAGAGAGAGAGAGAGAGAGAGAGAAAGACTGCATGCAAGCGAGAGGGAGAGAGTGAAAGCAAAAAAAAAACTTTAAAAAGTAAAACAACTTATATTCAACGAACTATTTAAGTAATTTATATTACTTTCAAGTTCTCAAAAAACAAAATACGTTTTTACACTTGTATTACATATATCGCAAAAATTGGATCAATTGGAGTGAAAGTAGTTATGATTTTTCACTCTCCGAAAAACACTCTCTTAATTCACTTCTACTCTCATTCACTTAAAACACAATTTTCGGTATAATTTATTGTACTTTATTGCTCACGTCTTGCGAACATTTTTCTCCGTATTTGAAACAAATTCACTCTCTTTTGTAAAAATTAAATACAGTTTTTCTCAAACACTCAAAAAATTATATAACGATATATTTGAGCTTAAAAACTAAGAAAAAACATTAGTTCCACATCAAAAAAGAGGGGCCAAAAGGCTAGGGCTTTAATAACTGCTAATAATTTATAGACAATAAGTGTTTAGTATTTTATTATGTTTTTTGTTGTTTATGTTTGAAAAAATCTTACATTTTAATTAATCCGTAAATTAATTGATTAATTATTAATAACTGAAAAAATACGTAGAACACATTAAAAAGCGCTTAAAAGCGGGAATAAATAAGAATTAAATTTAAAATAAATCGCAAAAACCAAACGTCAAATAAAGACATTCGAGAATAGGTGTGAAAAAAATATTTAGCAGAAAATCAGTGAATAATGTGTTTGCAATCGGAATGAAATAGTTTCAGATTTCGTAGAATTTTCTTCAAATTCAATGCAAGAGTTTTTGAGTACAAAAAAAAGAAAAGATTTTTTCTGTCAAACGAGAAGTGGATTCCGGGCTCTGGAGAGTGAGAGCCGGTCTGTGCGAGAGAGGCCTCGAAATGATTTAGTGTTCAATAACAATAACCACGGAATCGATTGGTGGTCTTCAGAGCCTATGACTGACAAAGACTCGCAAAAACTCTTTGCCTCCCATTAGGAGCGGATTTTTTGCAGGAGATCTCGATTTGCGATATAATCGCGAAACTAAACGCACAGTCAGTCCATCAATAGCTAAGCATAGACTAGCTAATCATAAACTGGCAATTGATTGAAAAAATAGATATAAATCTGGACTCAAGCCTCAAATTCTCACTAAATTTCTAAATTGCATTCCGAGTCAAAAAAAATCTTAAATATTTAATATTAAGAAAAAAATTTTATAATTGAAATCAAAACTTAAAATAATAATAAATAATACTTTTCATGAGAACATCCATCAAAGTCTAAAAAACTTTATTTTGAAAAAATAATTTTACGCCTAATAACTAAAAATATTTAAAAACAAACAATAAAAAACTTAACTAGCAATAACATTTTGAGATATTATTTTTAAATACAATGTTTAGGAAATATATATTTATATTTTCGAAAATTCAAGGCTTGAATCCGTCAATATATGGTTGCGTTTCTATAGTTAGAAATCTAAACTTCAATACTCGAGCCAAGACTCGAGTCTCGACTCCACCTCCAATTGAAAAACAATTTTGTTTTTTACAAACTTCACCCCTTTTTCCAACTCTTTTATATCTCATTATTAGTATTGTTTTGTTAGTGCCTTCAAGACATGCCTTTTAAACAGAATACCTCTAAACTAAACTTCGGAAAAAAGTTGTAATTTTAAGCTTATCTTAAAAGTCAAAACAAAAACGCTTTTTAAAAAACAGAGTAAAAACCAAAAATACAAACAAACTAAGTTTAAATTATAATTTTAACTTGTTAAGTTTAACTATCGATTTTAAATTGTAATTATAAAACAGCCCAATAAACCACCCGTACTATACCTTGTTAAATAGAAATCAATATTTGGCTCAATTTATATTTTAACTTAATTTAAATGAAAATCAATGCAAAAAATGTAATTTGTAACAAAAAATGTATATACGGCTCAATTTATGGTTTAGTTGAATTTAAAATAAAATCAATGCTATTATTGTTATTTAATTTGAAAGAATTTTCTGAATGTAATCTCAATTTTCGATTATATAAGACACAAAAACGTTTTAGTAAACAAGAATTCGTACTATCAATGTCACATTATATAAGATACAAATCACCAATGTCACGAGTATTTCTAATTTATTTCAGTCTAAAGTGAAAACTTATTTATACAATCATTTTGTATAGCATTTTCTCAATGATTTTCGATTTAGTAATAAATGCAGACATAACCAAAGGGGGGGTCCAGTTCTGCAACACACCTGACTTGAAATTTTTGCATCTGACCCCCCCCCTCTCCCTAGGATATCAAAGGGATCCCCATTAAAAAATTTTCCCGCTTTTATACAAAAAATGGCGCTAATTTAACGCTAAATCCGGCTAAATCGGCTTTAATTGGAGTTTTCGGAACCAAAATGGCAGTTTGGCGCGCAAATTTAGGCGAAAATCCGCCATCTTAATTTTGATCTAACTCCTACCTAAACCCGCTAGAATTTTGTGAAAAAATTACCCCAAGCTGGACCACCCCCCCTGACCTGACCAAGTTTGGTTATGTCTGAATAAATGCAATCAAAATGATTGGCAATAAATGCAAATATGAATCACACATATTCACTACAAAAACTATAAATTGCAAAAAAAACTCATTATAATTAAGTCGAGCGAAAAAATATATTCTTCAAAAAGTGATAAAAATAAGAAAACAATATATTTATCTAAAAACGAAATCTCATCATAACTTAATTGAAAGCGTTTTTAAAATACTTTTAAAAGAGTTTTCATAACTTTTTTTTCGTCTTCAAACAGAGACGACATTTAATCAAAATTAAAAAAAATAAAGTTAAAAGTTTTCAACAATTTTTGATAAATAAAATGGCAATAAATAACAGGAACAAACAAATTGGGAAAGAAATAGTAGCTTAAGTCATTTTCAAAAATAAAACTAAACTTGAAAAATAAATATTAAAACCTAATGCGTAAACAGACGTAAACTTGAAAAATAAAAAATAAAATTTCAAAATCGAAAATTAAATTAAAATAAAAAACAAAACAAAACCAACAAATAAATTAAGAAATGTTTAATCGCATCGAAACCGACAAATGAGTTAAATAATAAAAATTAATACAAAACGAGAAAATAATGACAACTATTATAAGGTATATATGAAAATGAAAAACAAAACAAAAAGATTGAAAATTAATTTCAAAGACAGAGAGACAGCGATAGAGCTGGAGATGAGATGAGAATTTAATTAAAAACACAAATTCAGTCATCAGTTTAGGAGTAGTCGAGGAGTAGAGTCTTATAGAAAAGATCGCGAATGTAGTGAAAAGCGCAGTTAGCCTTGAAATCGCATACATGCGTCGAAAACTCTTTTCCAATATTGTCGCTCAAATCGAAAGCTAAAAATGTTTGCGAAAAATAAAACAAAAAATACCAAAAACTTCAGAGACTTAAGCCAAGAAAGCGCTGAAAAATTTTAAACCTGAAGTAAATACTGTAGCTTCAGAAGTGAGAGAAAAATTCTCTTTTTTTCACTTATTATTTGATTTGCGTTTTTGAAAATGATTTGATTATACAGTTTAGTAGTCGTAGTCGTAGTTCGTAGTCGTAATGTAATGCCTGTTAGTTGTAGTGGTTTTTTGGGAGTAGTTTCGCAAAAACACTGCTTCGAAGCGATAATTTTGTTTAATCAGTTTTTCTAATCACTAAAATATAATATAATTTTTAAAATTATCTTATTTTTTAAGAAAGGAGTTTAAAAATTTTAATTACAAAAACGTTTAAAAAGTAATATAAAAAATAGCTACAATTTTAATCATAGATTATCAAGGTAAAAGTAAGAGAAAAATCCTTTACTAATCAATTAAAACAGACTATTAATAAATTCAGCGGAAGTAGCTAGCTGAAATTTTTATGCGATAATTAAATTATAGCATTTGCAATGAGCTAGTTTGAGTGGTAAAAATAGCAATGTTAATTTTATTGTTGCCTCTACTTCCCCCTAAAGCCAGGCCTTGGATAAATTGACTTTAATAATAGCATTAAAATGCACTAAAGGCTAAATTAAATAATTAAGTTTAAAATCTTAAACACAAACTGAAAAATACGTTTTTATAACTTAAAACAATACATTTGTACTATATTTGCAGTGAATCAAAACCAAAAACCAATTAATCACATAATAAATAAGCGCCAAAATGAGCTTGGTGAAATGAAAATAAAAGCGAATTTTTCGACTATACCGTTCAAACAAAAGATAATAACAGCTAAAAAGATAAAGTCGTTTCTCGACTAAACAAATGAAAGGAAAATGCGATTAAAGGTTAGGAAAATTCAAAAGAAATACTAATTTAACAAAAAATTTTGCTTAAATTTTACGCTCAAAACGAGAAAAACGAAACCAAATCCCGAAAAACTAAATGTTCTTAAAAGTGGAGGAAAATCGACAGACATTTCACTTTAAAATAAGAGACTAAAAACTAAGTCTTAATTAAATCAATTGAAAAACACATAAAAAAGTCTATTTCGTAGACATTATTCAGCGCTTAAAATAAAATCTAATAAAACTAATAATAAAATAAATTTAAAAGTTTACGAACTATAACACGAGTTAAAGTCCAAACACCAAAAACTCAAATGTATTTCCGTCTAATAATTCAATCGTAAAAAACAAAACAACTAAAAACCGAACAAAACATTTGAGACAAAAATGGAGCAAAAAGTCTGTAAATTAATATTTAAGCGAAAAATTCGCGAAAAAAATATAATAATAATAAAATTTAATACACATATCGAGAAATGCCTCATAAAAAACGAAACGCGAAAAAAGCTGTAAAATATACTCAAAAATATATTTCATAAATACATATATATTTCAAATTTCTAAAAATAAAAAATAAAATATAAATATATTTCTGGGAAAACACAACTCGTCTGCCTGTGCTACACAACTCGTCTGCCTGTGCTCTTCAGACTTCAGCACAAGAATAGTTAAAACACACGTCTGTTTCCAACAAACCACTGCTAAACGGCTGTTCACTATTTTTTACCCAAACATTATATGTAATACTAATTTTTGGGTAGAAATGCTATTTTAAAAATAGGAATCGAGAGTTTGTTGTGTGAGATATCATATATGGGTCAGCGAAAGGTCAAGTCTAACAGATATAGTAATTACGAGTTTTCTAATATCAAACACTAATGAAAAAACTGGTATTTATTTTAATACCTCATTTCGAGGGACCTTTAATACCCTTTAATGTAAATACATTTGAGAAAAATATTTATTATTATATAAATATAAATAAATACAAACAAAAACATAATTAAATTTCGCAAAAACTAACTAAAAACACAATAATCGCTGAATAATTGATAATTAAATTAACAAAATATAAACAGAAAAAGTAGACAAAATAAAATATATTTTTTTTAATACGAAAATAAGGAGAAAAATATTTTTATGCCATTTATGCAATACATAGACAAAAATGTTAAATAATTAAACAAAATGAGAGAAAAACGCAATACAATCCATTGAAACAAACAAAAGAAAAGTAGAGATTCATTAAATTTTAAGATAAATACAAATTAAATAAATAAATAAATACATAAAATAAAATTAAAAAAGATATTTAAGTTATTAAACAAAAAGCCATTGCGTGTACAACAATATTACAACAGATCATCAAAAAAAGGTGAAATTTATTTTGCTTTCAATGTGTTTAATAATTATCTAAAAATTTTATATTACTATTGGTTTTAAAGTAATATTTTGTTATTTTATTACAGTCGAGG
>JAQIYC010000578.1:0-12744 GCA_034699545.1 Porobelba spinosa
ATTTTTAATAACTTTTTTGATTAGTATTTTTATAGTATTTTATTTTATTAAAGTATATTGTTATCAATTATATATATATTAAAAATAAACAGCTAAAAGAATCGTGGTTAATTTGGTTTGACCAGAGATTACTTATGCAAGAAAAAGAAATTAAAAATTAAATTGAGCTTAAATTTGATATATTTCCTGTTGTTTAATAGTTGATAGTCTTTTAGAATTTGCGTAAATTATAGTCAAGTCATTCACACAAATATACCCACAATTTGCACTCAAATGTTAATTTTTTCTCTCAACTATTTTTATCGTTTAGAAAGTAGCTTTAAATTGAGAAAATTATAGAAATTTGTTATAAAACTTTAAAAGAGCGTTTACTATAGAATTTTCCCTCCAGAATAAAGCGGATCAATTAGACAGTCACTTATGAATAAAAATTACTGTTAGCCATGCGATCCTTAAATTTAGTTTAAGAAAAGTTTATTTCTATTTGCATTTTTCAATATAAATGTATAAAAAGAAATTTAAACCATATGTCAAACTCATTAATATTGATATTTAATTCAATTTATTTTATTTTTGAAGGAATTGATATTTAATGTTTGCATTCAAATATATGCCAACAGAAACTGTTGGGAAAAAGACTCGTTTAACACGAATTTTAAAAATTTCATTTATTGTTTATTTTTTCAATTGATAACATTTCATGAATAGCGGAAAATAATTAATTGATTGGAAAATGAGTTTTAAATGGAATTTATTATTATTGAAATTAATTAAATATTAATATATGCTATTCTGTAGTATATGATATGTGGTTAGCGAACAGATAAATGTCATTCATTTTTCTGGCATTATATTCAAAGCGATAGTTAATGTATAAAATTAAAGGGAATTAAAGGACGTAAAGGACGACCAATTGTATAAAGAAGTTCTTTATTGTTGATATAGTGAATAAAAATTAAGTCTAAAATCAAATAATGAAAAGTTTTCAGTCGTCAGCTGTAGTGAAAGTGTATGAATTGACGTTATATAACGATATATATTATTATCGGTTGAGAAGTCTGTATTGATTTAGTAAAGTCAGAAAAGGCAATGAATGGCAATCTATAACTATTACAGTTAAACATTAACACAATCTAATTCATACATTAGCTCATGGAGTAGTCATACAGTCATTATGTATTGTTAGGGCGAACGTGGAAACCAAAACAGGTGCTCATCGCCAAATCGTATTTGGACTCAAGCACAGGCACAGCAGCCCCGGCCCCAAACTAGACAAACGCGTAAACTTATAAATGTGTAAATGATCTAATGATCTATTTAGTGAAAATGAGTGAAAGCAGAGCTAATTTGCAGCTATTGTCAACTCTAATGTCGAGTGAGTAAAGAGACCCAATTGTGAGGGAAGAGAAGCAAATTGAAGCAAAGCAGCGAATAAGTTAGCAAGGACCAATACACCACAACCGCGTTTTAGCCCAGAACACAGAACACACAGAATACATTGCACACCCAATCACTCTACCAAATGAGGCACAGGCTTCTCAGCACTAGTGTGAGGCTGAGACTAAGGCGCAATAAATTTTGAATGAAGCAGTTGTGCCGATAGTAACACAAACCTTCTATTATGTGCGAAGTCTAACCGAAACACAAATGCGTTATTGTGTTCACGTATTTGTGTCGTCCCCTCCACTCAACTTCTCTACTCAACTGAACACAATCTCAAAGCAAAGCAAAGCCATAGCTCTCCTCCGCATCTCTCTCTCTCTCTCTCTCTCTCTCTCCCTCCCTCCCTCCCTCCCTTCTTCTCCCTTCTCTCTATTATAAATTTGCTTATTCTGTGTCGATATATACGAACCGATTCAATATCTACTTCTACTCACTTTGAATCGTTTTCGTTGGCACTTCACATCACTTCACTTTTTGCACTTAAAAAGCTTTGTATTGAGTAAGTTGTGTCGAAAAAATCTATTGTATTTTTTATGAACAGTAGGAACAGTCAATTTTTTATTTTGGTGCTCCAGCTCATAGTTTTCATAGTTTTTATGCTTTAAAGTTAATACAATTTACAATATATCGCAATATATTGACTGCTTTTCTGTCAGCAGTGAGTGCTATACAGTTAAGCCATTATTGTCGAAGAAATGCATTAAATTTTCAAACAATTTCAATAAAAAATAACCTGAACTCACTTTAACTTTCATCATTTTTTCGATAAAACTACTTTGTTATTCTATGTAGGAATTCTAGATCTAATGCTTTCACTTTATGTCATTTATTTTCTGGTTTTGGTTTACTCTACTTCTGATGAGGTATTGGTGTTGAGTGTGGAGTAAGTTATATAAGTTATATAATAGGCTTTCAATACTAAATTTGATTAGTGTTTGGAAAGTGAAAGACCACCGGAATTGAGAGCTGATTGAAAGCTGACCCGTAATTATAGAGCAGTCATAGCAGACAAACCCATTTTTCACAGCATTTCGCTCAAGAATTTCGTCGATTTAATAAAGATCGGAGAGAATGGACGGAACAGTCGGTTCCCATACTTGGAGCCGAATTAAAGTCGAATATACTTTTTCGGATTCCCATAAATGTTTGGTTTGTCGAACACGAACTCATTTAAGCGAATTCGACATAACATTTAACAATAGGTAAAAATAACGACAACACAACTACTGAAACAGTTTCTCATATTTTTTGCTTTTGGTTCCCATAGTCTGAAGTCGAGTCTAGTTTTGGCAGATCTCGGCTGTAGTGTCGGCTTCAGTGCGACTGTAGAGCTGATTGCGAGTCCATAAGGTCTGGAGCGCTGATCGCATATCACTTCTACGACTGTTAGTCATGAGATATGCCTTTAGGGCACAACGGAAGTGAGCCATTAAGCCATTAGGCATTGCTTTATAATAAAGACTAGAGTTTAAGGTTTAAGACTATGATGACCCATAATTATTGTGGAGGAGGTGGTGGACCGGGAGGTGGACAGTGTCGGCCAACACAACTAATTTCAAACTCTTCTCACAGCCAGAGCTGAGACGATGTCTATTACTGAGAGGCAGTAAATAATCGTTTTATACGGCTTCGGCTTTTAGTAATAGTTGTGATATTATACTTATGACTCAAATAACTCATTTTCATCATATATTGCCGCATATTATCATCAATTTGCTGAACCTTTCTTTGATGCCGTGCTTTGGCGCCATTACTCGCTTCAAGATTTACTTTATTATTATAATAATAGCTCTACTGTTTGACCAAATCATAAAACCAATTCAAACACTTTAACAGCCAATGAGAGAAATAAAAAATTTACTCAAATTGAATGTTTGAGAATTTATTCTGATTTAGCGTTTGTGTGGCCTCACTATCACTGCCACTAAATCACTGCCGCTTTATGTGCTCTCTCTATAACTATGTTATTATTAATATAACTGCAATCTATTCATCTAATGCTGGCTAATATTTTGCACTTCATTTTGCTCTCAAATTTTTTATACATCAGCAGACAATTGATGTGTTTTGCAAAATAATGATAATATAGTGGATATAATATTAGATTAATTCAATGCATTGAATAATTTAGAAAAAAGACTATTTCTCGAGCAGTAGCTGTGTTTGGCGTTCACTACACTATACTCTATGGAGTTTACACTAATAACAATCCCTTAATTAGATGCAAAGTGTCCTTTAATAGAATGTTGAGGTAATTGGACCAATACATACATACTGTGCCGTACAGTATGGCTGTAGTGGCAGAGGAATGGAACGAAGAGTGCATTTGGAAACTCAATTGTCTAAATGGGATTATCGTATGTGCGCTAAAACTGCATTCAAAGCCATCGAAGCGTTGATCCTTTTGCCAAATCTCTCCCCTATTATAATACTCTATATATAGAAATGGTAAGCACTGTATGTTCGGGTAATGGTAGGCCTGTTCTGTGTGCTCATGCAAATTACACCATTAGTGCCTCCATTACAACATTAGTGGGCGAATGACACACATGTGGTGTCAGATTGACCAATACATCTCTATTGATCTGATCATCAGCTCAGGCATCAGTACCTACGCACAGCATATTCGCACCACATATACGCACTGCAGACTGCACTGTATACTGCACTGTATACCGCACTGTATACCGCACTGTAGTATATAATTTGATCGGACGTTTACAGCACTCAACTGCTCAACTAATGCTCATTTGTATATATCTTACGCACTATTCCTTCAATTTTCGTTTTAAAACTCTGAAAATTTTGAATTCGCAAACATTCAAACATTTGTTTGTTTCAAATCAACAGCAATTGATGTGAAGCCAAGCGATGCTTCGGTCCCATCAAATGCACATAATATTAGAGCCAATAGTCGAATAAATACAATACTTTAGTTTTTTGCTTTCCATTAAAAAGTTTTGGGAGTTTCTCAGTTCCTTCTCTTCCTGTTCCACGACTTATACTGTTTTATGTGTTATTCATCTAATTTCACTGCAATTATTGGTCTTTAAATTACTGGTTTCGCTGCCAATCCAGTCATTAATTTATTTGAACCAAATTAGCTGTTGATCTCAATCAAGAAGTCTTATTCTCACACAAACACAAATGTTTGAATTAATACAAGTTTTATGTATTATTCGTATTATTCTCTATTTTTGTGTTACTATTTTGGTAAATAGAAAAGCTATTATACAATGCGATCCGTTGTTTGCAATTCAATTCTATTCTAATGTTTTAAACTATAGATAAATATCTACTTTAAAAATAAATGTAAAGAATTGAAACAAAAGCAGAGAAAATGAATACTAATTATAGAGATATAGGTTAAGCTCATATAAAAATAAAATTAAAAGAAGAGAAAAAATTAGTGGCTATTAATTCACAGCTGAAGTGATAGCTTTGAATAAAAAAATCATTTATTTTATTGATTTTGACAGATGTTTGCTATGATTTATAACTTTAAAAAATTTAATGTACAATAAAAATAGAAAGCAATTGAATAACTTATATGAGTTATATGAGTGAGAAATTGTGGGAATAATAGCGGAGAAAAATTGTGAGGTTTATTGAGAACAATAAAAAAATAATAATAAATAGTTTAAAAAGTTATTTTGTGTATTCTATAGTATATTTAATAATTTAAAATTAGTGTTTTGTGTGCATTACATGCAATTGCACAGAACTATTGCACAGAACTATTGTCTGTTCATAGCTGAGAGTGTGAGTCAATTTTGAACACGATTTCGAAGCCAGAGATAGCAACTCAGGGGGTATCGGGTTTGCCAACTTTGCTTTCTAAAATTGAGATTGCTAGAATAAAATAGTTGTGTTTTGATGTAGTTAAACAGATAGTTAGTATTGCGATTGAAATTTAGAAAACTAGGGGTGGGATGAGGGTGGGATGGGGGGGGGGTGAATTGGTCATACCATTTGGTATTTCTAATTTAGGAGTAAATATCTCAATCTATAGATAGGTTGCCATTCCTCTCATCCTGTGCTGTGCATTGAATCCGACAATAACGACAATAACATTTTGCTCGTGAAGACGATTTCGCACAGCTATAGCACAGGGATGTGGCACTGGATAGTGGCACTGGATAGTGGCACAGGAAACTGAATAGTGAGCCACACCCGCAACTATAAACGTTGCCGGAAAACGAGCGTTGTTTGAGGTAATTGCTTTGTGGCACGAGATCACAACCAGTGCCCAGGTATGTGCACTTTATTTATATGTGTGCTTCCAATTACAATATGGGCTCAAATGGGCTCAACTCAACAATTAAGATCCGACACAAACAAGTTTGACACCGAGTGCACACTATCCACAAATCTCTCTCTTTTCTCTTATTCTTCTGTCTCTCTCGGCCTCCCTTTCCCTTATCTCCTGTTCAGCTCCACCTAATCGTAAATCTATTACATAAATTTAGACAATAACCGGTAACCCCTACTGATGCCACTCGAGACAAATGATAACTTATTCTTATTAAAAATATAATTCAAATTTGCAAAACTAACTCTAAATGAGATTGAGTTAGCATTTAAATGAGCGCTTATTTGTTATTTTAATGAATAATTTGCAAACCATCAAAACCCAAATGGGTTTACGGTGTTTGAAGCCCAGGGCAATCAAACAATCAGCGACGCATACTATCCATGCATTTCTCTTTAATATTAACACTAATTCTGTATTACTTTAATACAGCGAATGGCGAACAAGTGATTCAATTGAAAATATTGTCACACTTTATGCAAAAAATAATAGTCTTATTGTTTAATCAAAGCTTTGATCAAATGTTATGTAATTTAATCTAATTTGTAGTTCATGTCTAATGTATTGCCGCTCTTTCTGTGGCATAATTTCCTTAAAGATAAAAGTAATTCATTGAAAAATAAGACTCTTTTTTAAATGCGTTTATCAGTATTACTAAAAGTGGGACCAATTTAAGCGAACTAAGAGGGGAAGGAAATTGTGTCGATTAACACTTTAGACTACAATCATTACAATCATTAGCTCTAACGTTCATTAGTTGATTACTTCTTTTCCTAACTCGACTTACCATATAATGATGTCAATTAGCAGTTCTGACTCCATTAGATCCATTAACTTCATTAACTCTCTCTACTTATTACCGGTATTACAGAGTAAAGACATTACAGACATTACAGCTCTCACTCGACTTCGACTACTTTAACAGTTGCGGACCCTATCTATGCGTTCAATGCTTATTAATTACAGTCGATATACCGAAAGCATCACTTTCTAACCTATGGCATAAACAGTTAGCTTTTAAACTTTAAAATTAAGTTCATCAGTAAAAATAATTAGTTGTTTTATATTAATGAATAAAATTATTATTATTATTATTAATGTTTTTAATTGTGTAGCAATAAAGTAAATATATTAAAAGCAAACCTTAATAATGCAGATTAGACGACACAATATGGATTCAATGATAAACAATGCCAACAACGCCAACAACGCCACTGCCATTAACTTACTTAAGATTATTAGACAACAACTCATCAGAGAGGGAGAGGGAGAGGGAAAGGGTTTCATTAAAGTTTTTGCCGGATTTTACTTTCATTAAATGTATGTTATATTAAGAGAACTCTACTGCTGAGTTAATTTTTTACTCAATCATCTCATAAATACTCAATTAAATTGTTTTTATTGTTCAAATTGTTATAACAACTCATCTCTCTTTTCAATCTTTTTCATTAAATTATTGCACTTTAAATGTGATTTATATTAAATATTTTATAAACAAATTTAATGTTTTTAAAAATTGTTGATTGTTCTGAAAAAAGCTTATGTTTAATGTTTTTATGTAATTATATTATTATTTTGAAAATGAATTCTTTTGATGCATTTTAATGCATAAATCTATTTATTCTGTTATTCAGTTAACTTTCTTCTCTATTATGGAGAAAATAAATCATTTTCTCTCTATTGTCTGATTAACAAAATGTTCAGAACTGTGTCGTATATATTGTATATATATATTGTATATATTGTTCAAATATAATATTTATTACTCGATTCGAGATAAGCATTAAATAAACTAATGTTTAAATTTTTAATGTTTTTCATATAACACAAGAAAATGTTTTTTATTAAAATTAAGTCAATTATAACTTTTATAATGTTTTATAAAATGTCAATAGATTTTGTATTTTTTAAAAACTGAATAAATTTTTTTTAACATTTGAAAAACAATTGTCTACACAATTCAATATAAGTGCTCTCTTCTGTATAATTTGATAAAAAGTATATTTTTATACATTTGGCAATAAAATGCTAAAAATTAAATGATTTATTGCAAAAAGATTTAAACTGAATAATACCCAAAAATTCAATAGAAATGTCATCTCTCCGCCCATTTTCACCCTTTAAAATCATTACCTTATTTTGAATACATAATTATTGCACTAAATATGTCATAATTTGTATATAAAAGTTTGAAACTGAATGGACATAATGTTTGAGAAATACGAGAAATACATTCAATGATCTAATGGTGTTATAGTAATGTCAATGCAATGATGGCTTTGTGAGGAAGAAAGGGATGAGAAATGTGGATAAAAATAGATGAGAGAGAGAGAGAGAGCGAGAGAGCAGGGAATGGTGTTGTGCAGAGATGTGTTGCTTTATAACAATGCAATTACTAGTTAGGCCTGGGATTGGTTGCATAAGCAATTGGTAGGTTCGCTCAGATGGTGTCGGACTCCACCTCTCCTGCATTGGTAGCTCAGGTCCTAATTGAAGTGTTGTTGGCATACAATCCATACAATCGGTGCAGTAATGCCAGTATAGCTACTGTATGTGTGTATCTCTCAATCACACAGAACTGCAACTAAACTCGAAACTCATTCATTTGATTGTTTGCCGGTGCTGTGGAAGTGCTGGAAGTGCTCTCCAAAGCAGTCGTGTAGTGCCTGTTCTTCGTGCGCATGTAGTGACTCAAATGTCACTTATATTCTAATAAAACTATTTACTCTTCACTTGATATCAAACAAATTATAGAACCTATAGATCTCTATTAGAGACAAATTGTTGCAAACATTACCTAAAAGTTTGCTTTAAATAACTTTTACTGATTTGAAAGTAATTCAATTCAATCGAAAACATAAAACAGTTTTTGTCGTTATTGTCGGTTCTGTCGGTTCGGTCGACACGAAGAGTCAGTTCGAGTCATAACTACTCAACATTTGTGTTAATATTTGAATTAATTGAATGCAATTAAGCTTTTGTTTAATAAACTTTAATTGTTTTAATAAATAGTCCAAAAGTGTTATTAACTGTTTGTGACTCAAGTGTTGAATAAAACTCGAATTATATGATCGATCGAAATGACGGTCGACCTGACGCCTGAACAGAGAAGAAGCACTCATTATCCGACTTTCATGATAATGCCTTCTTCGCAGCACATCCCCAACGACCACAACCAAATCAACGGCAATAGTGATGAAGACGAGTCCGCCGTTACCACTGACGACACCCGACAGCGCGCGCCCGCACAGCGGAAGCGCTCCCGTTCTGCAGACTCTGACGGCGAGGCCAACAATCACCACAACTCGTCGTTTCTCATTAAAGACATACTGAAAGAGGCGGCCAATCAGTCGCAGACAAATCAATTCCATCAACAACTCCAGAGCGCCAACAGTTCCGCCAATTTAAGTAATAACAACCCTCTCCTATCAGCCCCTTATCCTCAAGACTTATCTCTGAGATCAGCAGCACTCCTGTCAGCCCATCATCATCACCAGTCCCTAACACATCCGGCGTTTGGGTTGTTTGGCGGCCCCACACCCCTCGGCCGCATCGACCCGTCGCGTATCGATCCATCACTCGTTGGCCGGTTGGGTCCGACCAGTGACGCCGAAGACCACGACCTCGACGGCGAAGATGTGGACGACGACATGTGCTCTTCCGACGGCGACGAAGACCGCAATTGCAGCGATAGTGCGAAGAGTAACTCAAGCAGTAAGTGGTTCGACAATAACTTTCGCTTTAATTATGCGTTTTATATATTAATTAATATTTAAGTTAATAATTGAATTAATGCTTTCGCAAAGCACCGGCACTTTCCGCTATTTCCCAATCATTAGCTAATTATTAATTAGAAAAAATTGATATAAAATGAAATAATTGAATAATAAGTTTTAATTAAATAATTAAATGGTATTGTTTTGATGTGTAATTTTGGTAATCAAATCAAAAACCACTAAAATCGACGATTAATATGCAATTATAGCGAAGCGTTGCGTTAGTGTTGTCCCAATTGTCAGCAATTGTGAGACCCGTTAGAGCGTAAAGTAGTCCTAATTTTTCTCTCATCGAAACAATAAATATTGGTTTGAATTGACAGACCATTTATAAAAAGTTTGAAAACTTTTCACTTTCTATGCCATATGCCAGAGCTTATGCCAATACTATATCAGCTGAATGTGCAGTTGAGCCGAAGCGGTCGATTGTCGGCCACAGTCACCACAAGAGCACACCTGAGATCGAGTCGGAGAGTAAGAGCAGAAGTAGTGCTCATAAGCTGTGGTTCGCTTGGCTTTGATTGTTGAGGACAGGGACTTCATCATTGGGTTATGACTTTGGGATAGCTTTTGGGGCAATAAAACCATTTAAAATCGATTTTGTTGACCAACTCATGCCTTAATTATTTTATTACTATTTCTACTGCAGTAGCGCTTACTTTCACTCTCTTTCACTGTTTGACTGCTCGAACGCATTCGAGGCATAGGATAGAGGGATAGAAAGCATAGGTGTGTGTCCTTAAGGTATAATAACATTCCGTTTAGCCCTAATTCCTCAAATCTCTTCTTAAATTTTAAATTAATTACTTCAAACAATCGACTTATCGGTATATTATCTTTGATATCCGAGGACTGGCGCGCGTTTAGACAGCTTTCCCTATATTTCCCAAAGGATTCTCAAAGAGTTTTCATTCTTGTGTCCAAAATATTCTTAAGATCTCATTTGACTACTTCGGCAAAAATTCTTCTGAACTGATTGAAAAGTTTTAGATATATTTCTAACGTTTCGAAAGTACCCAAAATCAGTAATTATTGTCAAATTCAAGCAAATCATAGTTTAAGTGATTTTCGGCTCAAATTCTATCCATTATTCGTAAGTTTTTCAATGATATAACAATTCTATTGTTTTTAAATATATTTATATATCAAATATGTGTTATTTTCAATGAAAAGAATTGAAGTAAAACTATAATTGAAAACTATTTTAAAAGAAATGTTTTTAATAAAAGCTTACTTTTAGAGTAAATAATATATTTCATAAAATGATTTTTAGAATTAATTTATTTAGTTTAGAACTCAATGTTTAAAAGTTGAACAACTGTTTGGATATTTCAATTTGATATATCATTAGAGACATAATCTTTTTGTCTGTAATAATAGCATTTGACAGTTTGATAGTTTAAAAAATTTATATTTGAAAAAAATGCTTTTAAATGTGTTTTTATATTTCATTTTTCCTATTTATTGTATTTCATTGAATGAATTTATGAATTCAAAACTTTATAAATACTAAATAATTATTGATTATTCATAAACGAAACGACTGATCAAATAAGTAGTTAACTCACAATAATAGCACTATTTGTGCACATTATTTACATTTGACTTAAAATATAACTCATATTTGTAAATGTGTTGAGAATACAAACACTATCGGCGGTTAATGCGGATATAATTACTATACTTTCTCTCAACTGTTGTCTACTGACGAACAAAAGTTTGAATAATTGCATCGATTGTGTGATTGTGTGCAAAACTCAAATAAAATATTTGTACTTAAGTTTGTCATAATTTGATTGCTTACGAGTTATTCCGATCCGAATAATAGTATTTTCTATTCGACTATAGGCTGTAATAATACCTCAAATCCGAATCAAAGAAGTGATGTCGTATTGAAAATGCAAAAGAAACAAAGGAAAGCCAGAACTGCATTCACTGATCATCAATTACAAGTGAGCCATGCCCTACATGTGCCAGATCACTTTAGACCAATTCCGATCGCTTTAGATCACTTTTGCCGAACTATATTCCACTTTATCTTCATTTAGTTTGACAGTCAAAACATCGAATCGATTGTTTCGGCTTTTAATTCGATAGCAATTACTTTATTTTTCATTCAAATAGTTCTCAATCTTTAATCTATTGATCAAAAAACAGTATTAAAAATTAAACTTTGATATTGCATTCATGACCCAAATATTGACTTTTAATTGGATCCAGTAAATTCAATCTTTTCTAATAACCTAATCACATAATAATTATTATTCAACTAATTTGTGTTTTCCTCTAATCCCTTCCCTCTATATCTCGAAATGTATAGACTTTGGAGAAAAGCTTTGAGCGCCAGAAGTACCTATCAGTTCAGGATAGGATGGAATTAGCGGCCAAATTGAATCTGACGGACACTCAAGTCAAGACTTGGTATCAAAATCGAAGGCAAGTATTTCAGTCTTTCGTTTCGTATCTCAAACATCGAATTCAATTTTGAAAAATCAGTTTTAAATTGAAAACTCAACTTAATATTGAAAAGTCCTTCGCGTAAGTGTAGACTAGAGTAGAAAATAGCGAATAAAAGATTAATAGTTTTACTTTTCTATTACTTAAGATAATAAATGCTTTGAATGAAATGTTTCCAAAAACGAATGCTTTTAATAATTGGCTTAAATTCGAAATACAGTATATTATAGAAATGTAAAAATATTATTACTCTCTTTACTAACTCTAAAGCCAGTGATGGCTCAAAAAGCGAGTATTTGTTGAACAGAAAAAATTATATTTGATATACAAAAAAATTGTAATCATTTTGCTTTTGAAGTTATTATTGCAAATTAAGTACTAAAAAGTTTCATACAATTGCTATCCATAGGGGAAATGCATTGAAGCGAAAAACATTTCATTCAGTTTAACATTAGAGAAATATTTTCACTTATGATAATAGTAATAAGCGCTCTCTTAATGTGTTTTGTGGCAGCAATTATGTAAAAACCTTGAATTAGTTGAATCTTTTTTATTATTATAACGAGTAATTCAGGCGTAGAAACATTTCATTGAATGTGTCAACAAGTGAATTAGATCACTGAATGGGAACCACTGCCGAACCAAACACTGCCTGCAATGGCGCCCATTCAGCCTCTTTGCCTCTTTGCCTCTTTGGCTCCTCTGCCACTCTCTCACTCTCTGCCACTGCCGGCCATATGAGAGCACTTTGAGAGA
>JAQIYC010000579.1:0-12737 GCA_034699545.1 Porobelba spinosa
TCAGGGGGGGGTCAGAGGCCAAATTTTTTCCTCAGGGGGGGGTTGCGGACCTGGACCCCCCCCTATGGCCAACCCTGTATTGAACTAATGCTGATGCAATAACAACACTACCCCTAAGGTGTTTATGGTTGGGCTGTCAACGAATAGCGTTACGATTGACTAATAATCGGTAAAATAACGTTGAATTGATTGCATTGAATCGTAAGTGGAGTCGACTCACACTCTCGTCAACTCTGATGTGGGAACGCATACAGTGTTTGCGTAACGATATTAAAGCGTTTTCTCTATAAATACAAAGCATTTCATCAAATGTTTGAACGAATGGTCTTTGAATCCTGTTTTGAAAAAATTATTTAATTGTATTTCAATTGAATATTAGTTTAATTTAAGTTTTCTTTAATTATATTTTATTTTTAATTAATATTAAAATGTTTTTAATTTAATTTAATTTCAAGTCTAGTCTTGTTTTAAATCCAATTAAATGATTGAAATTTGATATTACATTCAAAATAAGCTTCAATTGAATTACCGAAAAGACAATGAGTTCTCAGGACTTACTGTCGGCGGCTCTGGACGAGTGTGGCCTCGATTTGGACCACTTGACCGCTCAGGTATGCAATCCATGCAATCCATTCCCGTTTGCTCTTCGGTTCGACTCATTCGCTTTGAATGACAGGTAATACCAGTGGAGGAGACGACGAAACTGCAAGTCTTGCACACATATAATGTCGGATCAGATGGAAAGGTATGTTATCTTAAGGCCAACCCTAATCACAATTACATCTAACGATGTCTTGACTTCAGCCGTTGTTTCAGTCGCTGTTAAACAACAATCGAATTGTCAATAGAAACGGAAATTCCAAGATTTCGGTCACGACTTACCCGCTGTCGAACCCGAGCGCTGCCATTAAGACACAAACCTTTGACATCAGATACCCGACGATTACATCGACTTTGAGGCCGAATCTAACCGTTTCGACCACTTCTTCTGCGACATCTCTCTTGTATAGCAATTCTTTAAACAATTCATTACTTCAGAAAAATGTACCGAAAATTACAACTGATTTGAGTGACGAAGAGCTCAAAATGGATGTCGAAGACGAAGAGTTCGCGACTGTTCACACCTTCAATGACTACATGCCCTCCAAATGTAAGACATTTTGATTTTCATTAAATGGAATAACGACTTCTCCCTTCCAGTGCGAATTGGTATTCGTCATCCGGACCCAGTGGTGGAAACGGCGTCCCTTTCGAGTGTTTTGCCGCCAGACGTCTACTTCCGACTCAATATTCCCGAAGAAGTGATTGATTCGGGAAAGCTGTCGGCCCTGCAGTTGGAGACCATAATCTACGCGTCGCAACAACACGACAACTTCCTCAGCGACGGCTCCAGAGCTGGCTTTCTGGTCGGCGACGGCGCGGGTGTCGGGAAGGGACGGACAGTCGCTGGCATTATATATGAAAACTATTTGAGGGGAAGAAAGCGTTCGGTTTGGCTGTCCGTCAGCACAGATCTCAAATACGACGCCGAACGGGATCTGCTCGACATCGGCGCCAATAAACTCGAAATTGCTTTACTTAACAAAGTATTAACACATTCTTCGCTTAATTTTATTAAATTTAACTTTAATTTCATAATCAGTTCAAATACGGCCATAAAATCCATTCCCAAGAGAACGATAACGTGAAAAGAGGAGTCATTTTCGCGACTTATAGTTCTTTAATCAGCGAATCGACGACCGTTTCGGGCAAATACAGCACTCGATTCGGACAACTCGTTCAATGGTGTGGCGAAGACTTTGAAGGAGTGATTGTGTTCGATGAGTGCCATAAAGCGAAGAATTTATTTCCTTCTTCGGGTTCGGGAAAGCCAACCAAAACAGGTTTGGCAGTACTTGAACTGCAGAACAAACTGCCAAAGGCTCGGATAGTGTACGCTTCGGCTACCGGTGCCTCTGAACCAAAAAATATGGGTTATATGACTCGTTTGGGCATTTGGGGCAAAGGAACCCCTTTTGAAGATTTTGGACAATTTGTATCGACTGTTGAGAAACGCGGTGTCGGAGCCATGGAATTAGTGGCCATAGATCTGAAGATGAGGGGTATGTATATGGCCCGTCAGCTCAGCTTCCAAGGCGTGCAGTTCCGCATTGAAGAGGTTTCGCTCAGCAAAGAGTTCATCAAATTATACAATAAATGCACGGATTTGTGGGTCAATGCGAAACTCAAGTTCGACAGAGCGCTGGAACTGATGGGAAGCGATAATGTGATCAAAAAGACAATTTGGACTCAGTTTTGGGCCTCTCATCAGCGCTTCTTTAAGTATCTCTGCATCGCTTCGAAAGTGAAATATGCCGTCAATTTCGTCAAAGACGCGCTTCGGGACAACAAGTCGGTTGTGATTGGCCTTCAGTCGACCGGTGAGGCCCGAACTCTCGAACAACTTGAGGACAACGGCGGAGAACTCAATGACTTTGTCTCGACTGCGAAGTAATGGATATATAGTTTGAATGAGAACTTTAACCCAATATTCGATTTGTTTTAATTTAGAGCTGTATTCCAATCACTAATTGAGAAGCACTTCCCGGCGCCGAACAAAAGGAAATTATTGAAACTGTTGGGTCGCGACACCAGCTTTTTCGACGATTTGGGCATTACTTTGAAACGCAATGCAAAGGACGAGATCGTGGCTGCGGTTAGCAGTGACTCAAAGCCCACTTCTAGTGCCGTTTCTAACCTCCAGAGCCGATCCGACTCTAGTAGTGACTCATCTGATAGTGAAAGTGATTTTAAGGCATCGGATAGTGAAGACGAAAGTGACGATAATCTTAGTCTTTCCGATGCTGTCAGTGATAACGACTCGCCATTTAGTGACTCTGAAGACCAATTGGAAGGAAGCGCTCGAAAACGGAAAAGAAATTCGAATTTTTTGGACATTTTTCTCAATCGAAAGCCAAAAAAGTTGAAAAAAGTTAAGAAACAGAAAAAAGTGAAAAAGAAAATCAATTTTGAAGAACAAATGCGAGAATTCAATGAACAGAAGATGACGGGCGATGTCGGCGACTACTGCGCGAAAATGCGCGACGAACTGCTCGAACAACTCGAGAGGATTGGCGATAAACTGCCGGCCAATACACTCGACGAACTGATCGACGAGTTGGGAGGGCCTGAAAATGTGGCCGAAATGACCGGAAGAAAGGGCCGAATCGTGAGCACAGAAGACGGCGTTCAATACGAGACGCGAACGGAAAACGACGTCTCACTAGAAATGCTTAATTTGGTTGAAAAGCAGCGCTTTATGGACGACGAGAAGCGGGTGGCCATCATCTCAGAGGCCGCCAGTTCTGGCATTTCTCTTCATTCGGACAAAAGGGCGAAAAACAAGTGGAGAAGAGTTCACATCACTGTTGAGTTGCCCTGGAGTGCCGACAGGGCTATACAGCAGTTCGGCCGAACACACCGCTCCAATCAGGCCAACGCACCCGAGTATGTGTTCCTAATTTCAGAGTTGGCCGGAGAGAAACGGTTTGCTTCTATTGTTGCCAAACGGCTCGAAAGTCTGGGCGCTCTGACTCACGGCGACCGTCGGGCCACTGAGTCCAGAGATTTGAGTCAATACAACATTGACAACAAATACGGACGACTGGCCCTCGAGATTGTCATGAAGTCTATCGCCAAACTAGAAAAGCCGATCGTCAGCCCTCCCGAACACTATTCCGGCGACTTCTTTGAGGACTGCCGGCAGGGCTTAGCAGGTGTTGGACTCATTCACATCGAGAGACCCGGAGTAGTGACGCTCGACAAAGGTTTGTCGTTTTCACTCATTTAAAGACAATTCTAAACTTGATTTCTCCGATCGACAGACTATTCACATATGACTAAATTCCTCAATCGATTGCTGGGTCTTAGCGTTGATCTCCAGAACTCTTTGTTTAAATATTTTAGTGAAACTATGGAAGCGGTGATAAAACAGGCGAAACGAACCGGTCGTTACGACTCAGGCATCATAGGTAACAATCATTAAACTGTTGTTTAATTGTTTGAAACATTCAAATGATTTGATTAGATCTGAGCTCTGATGTGGGAAATGTGCAGCGACTGAGTGATACGGATTTCTATTTGAAGTCGTCTTCGGGTGCCATAAAAATTCAATTACATAAAGTCGCTATCGATCGGGGAATGGGTTGGGATCAGGCGTTTAATTCATACAATAAGTCTATTACGGAAAGCATTAACGACACCAAAGACTTTGGGTTTTATATCTCTTCAAACGTAAGAATTTTGTCTATTTATCAAATATTTGCTTAAATTTTATTCTTAAAACAGAAACAAATGATACGAAAAAGTGTTTTTCTGGCGATTCCCGACTCAAGTAATCGAAACCAATTCAAAAAGATATTTCGAATCTATAAACCGAACTCTGGTTTGCAATCGAAATACGAAACGATTTCGAGTTTGAAAGAGAGGGGAAGTAAAGCCAAACCGGAAGAAGTGAAGGGTCTGTGGGAAGAGGTGTATGAGCTGTCGGACACGCACTGCAATCACCTCTTATGGTACGGCAACTGCAAACGTCTGGCCAATAAACAGAGCTGTGATATGGGGTTCAGAAAACGCAGTTATTGTATACTAAGCGGTGCTGTTCTCACCGTTTGGCCCGAATTGGAAAAAGCCATTCCTTACCTCCAGTCCCACAAATTGCAAATCGTTCGGCTCAGGACTGACGACGGACTCAAGTTTATTGGTATTGATTTGAGTTGTTCTGTCAGTGCTTCCACTTCTATAACAAACGATTGTCTTGTTTTAGGACCAATGGTTCCGCCGTCTTATGTAGAAGTAGTCAAACAAACGTTACAACACTTAGAGAGCACTGGAATCAAGTCCTCCACAGCTCTCAACACAAACACAACTAAAGTCTAAGAGTTTTGATTCGAAGTGAATATTATTTAAATAAACGTTTCGTTAGTTTTTACTTTTATTTAATCGTAATTAGAGTTAAATAAAAGTAAAAACTAAAGAAATATTTGTATTCATTGTTCGATAATTATGTTAAGTAATGGTTTAAAATGTTTTCAATTTCTGTGATATTCGGATTAAAACTCAAATGACTCGAAAAGAATAGTTCAAACTATCTATCATTAAGTTTAAATGTCTTTTCTTTTATAACAATTAACTATAAATTCAAATAAATTAAAATAATTATTGAAATAAATTGATTGAATTTTGCGCTCTTTGGTCCCAATCCTAACCAATGTCTTTACGAACCAATCGGTTGCGAATCGATTCCAACATTCTTTGAGGCGAAAAGATGTCAAAAACAAAGTAAAAAGAGTTTAGATTTTAAGCCCTTTTCAACTCATTTCAAACACTTTCTATGCATTGGTTCGTAAGTAAACAAAAGTTAGAAAATGTGTTATTCTATTCGATTCACTAGTTTAGGCATTAATTTCTGTTTATTTACTTTTTAAAACTAAGTTTACTTTAATACTGCAATTGATATCAATATGAATTGTGATTCCAATTGAATTAATAATGTGAATGAATGGACCGATAAATTGATTCCGATTCACCTCAACCTATGAAAAGGTTTAGCTTTTTGTTAGCTCTTCAGCTAAGCTTGAATTCAAAGTTAAACACTTCATAGTTGTGGTGGTCTTTCACTCATCACTTAAGCTATACTTCAATACTCTATTCAATCGGAGTGTCTCTCAATCGCCTATTCGTTCACTCATTCACTCATTCACTCAATTATTATTGTTTTCAAATTGATTACAGATTTACTGCAATTCATTCGTTAACTAATAATTAGTTTTTGTTTTTAATTTTTTATTCAATAACTCAATGTATTTCTAAACGATTTGAGTTAACAAACAAACAAATCATTTAAATATATGTTTTAAAACTTATTGTCTGTAAATCCGATTCAAATATCGGATCAATTGAGTGAAGCAATGGATGAGTCGATTGAAGCGACGAATTGCAGTCAATTTGAAGAGAATTTGAGTCAAACACCAAATGCCGACAATTGTCTGCAAAACGATATCAACGATAAAAGTCAGGAAAGTCTCGATTCAGACGACAAACAAAATTTGGATTCAATTCAAAGTAATGCCAACGAAGAGGACATTACTTCTGATGAAGAGATGGTTCCCGAAGACTACGACGACGAGGAGGACAGCAAAGACGAGTCGATGGACTCGGACTCTGATATCCCGGTCGACGACATCGACAATATGCTGGAGGAAGGGCTCGATTCTTATCAGAACAACTCGAGCGCCGGTAGTAATGAGAAGAACCGAAAGCGAAGATTCGACGAAATGAAACTGAAACTGAATGCCCCGCACGAGGAGAGGAAGAAAATTGTCTTAAAAAGTATTTTTGTTTAGTTATTGTTTCACTTAATTTATGCCACAATTGACTCAATTATTTGTTTTGTTTAAAATTATTTCCGAAATATTTAAAAACAAATTTAATATAATTTAATTGAATCACAAAATCTCGAGTTCTATAGTTCTATCAGTTTTAGAAAACCTCTAATTTGTTGAACTCTTTTCGAGATATATATCGATTTGTTTCTCTAATTCATGTGTTTATTGAACTAATCGTTCGGTAGAAAGAGATTTGGATTATTTCGAAGTACTTCCGGAGGGATGGCTTGAAGTGACGCACTTTAGGTTTGATTTTGTTTTAATTAAATTCATTTATTTTGTCGATAAGTTTATATTTACGACTATTCGGTGATCAGTGGAATGCCTATATATCTGCACAAACAGACCCGCGTCTGTACGACAACTAAGCCCTACTACTTAGGGCCGGGAAGTGCCAGAGTATGCAATCGTCCAAATGCTAAATATTTTATATTTTTATTAATTGAGTAATTGTTTCGATTGAATCCAAGAAACACGAGATTCCCATCTCTGCCATACCTTGTCTTCAATACAGGAAAGAACTCGACAAACATAGAGAAGAGGAAGAGCTGAACAAAAGTGCCAAAACTGAAGCCAATCCTCAGGAATGTATGATTTGTTGGATTGGCTTTTGTTTGAATTGAATTAATATAAAATGACCCAAACTTTAGGCAATTTATTGGCAAAAGTTGAAACCGTTAGTGAAAACAAAAAAGAGAAATCTTTGGATTACATGTCTGTCAGAAGCTATTGTCAAAAACTTTTTGAATTTCAAACCATAACTATTCGAAAATTCAAGTGAGATATCAATCATTTATTATAAATAATTTATTGATTTATTGAACATAACTGTGCAGAACGTGGGCCGACCGACGAAAACACACTCAACTGCGAAAACTACAACAAAGGCCTTCCCTTCCGGACGGCACTAAACTGATCACTTGTCCACTTCCAAGGGTTTCGAACAACGGAGAGTCAACCGCCGGAAGAAATTATCGAAAAGGTTTGCCTTTAATTGAATCGAATCTTATTTGCATAACGACTGAGCGCCTGGTGTTTGTGCAGAGTTCGTGATGAACCCGGCCGGCAAGTCATTCGTGTGTATACTCCATGAGTTCGTCCAACACGCGGAACGGGTTCAACCGAAGTATACGTTTCAGGAATTGGGTATTTGTTTGCATTTTTGCCAATAATTAGTTGCATTTGACTTGAATTTGTGTTTAATTAGAGAACGCAAGTATGCCATACAGTGCCACTGTTATCATCAATGGAATGGAATACGGGAAGGGGTTCGGCAGCAGTAAGAAACAGGCAAAGTCTGAAGCAGGTGCTCATTGCAGTTGGCGTTAGCTATCAATCATTAGTTGACTAAATTATGACATTTCTTTGTCGTTGACTCAAAGCTCGCGCTAGTCTTGAAATATTGATACCAGACCTGAAGGAAATCACTGACGGCCCCAATCGCAAACTCGACCCCTCTCTCCAAGATCTGAGCGTATGTCAACTCTATATTCTATTTAATTTATATTTCATTATTCGGTAATATATTTTGTATTAGTTTTTCGATGACGTCAGGATAGAAGACCCGCGAGTGAGCGACCTGTGCGCCAAAGCTGGACAACACTCTCCCTATCAGATTCTAGTCGAGTGTCTTCGGAGGTATGACTTATTTGCTATTTGTTTGACTGCAACTAATGTCTGATTGGGTCAGGAATTGGGGAATGGGTGACACAGACATTGAAACTGACGTTCGTTTAGTGAAACACCAGAAAAACGAGTTTATTATGAAAGTCGGGAAACACAGGGCGACCGTCATCTGTAGGAACAAACGGGAGGGCAAACAGAAGGCCGCACAGGCCATACTACAGCTCTTGCACCCGCAGATCGGTTCGTGGGGTTCTCTACTCAGGCTTTACGGCCGCGGATCGTGTAAAACACCCAAAGAAAAGAAGGTATGGCTGACCCAAGTCTCTCATTTTGAAATTACTATTAATTGAATAATAATTAATTGAAAGGAAGAGGAACAGAAAATAACTGAATTACAAAACACTGCCTGTGCTAACCGACCCAATTATGCGATTCTTAATAAACTCAAAGAAGAAATGATTAAATTGAGGAAAACTAATGTAAGGCTATATCTCACTAATTGGTTAACTTTATTGTTATATTTGTTAATAATTAATAATTAATTATATATTTAAAGAATGAAAATCAAAATTTGGGAAAATTAATGAACGAAAACGAGTCAAAGCGATCGCCAAACTTGAAATGCGTTGACCTTTGATGTGAGGATTGCTTTCATTCATCGAAATAGTGATACGTTTTAATTCAATTAATTTAATATAATTTAAATTTTATTGTATCTAAAGTCCGAATAAAATAAAGTTTTAAGAAATATATTAAATAATATAAAAATAAACTTTTAATAAATGTTTTATTATTTGATAATTAATTTTTTCGAAGTAGTAATCCATTGAATCTCTTTGTTTGTATCGACCGGTTCTTTCATAGTCTTCTCAATATAGTCGACATTAAGACTCTTGTCGATCAAAATGAGAGTCCAGGTGCGGCTCCCGTACCCAACTTGAGGTATGTCTACGTTAATTGCGCTCAACTTCTCTAAAATCTCAATCGGTTTACCCTTTCCTTGACTTTTCATCTGTTCGTCCAAAGGATATCTTAAAATAGATTTTGAATTAAAATTTTGAAAATCTAATCAACAAATGAATGCAAACATTGTTTTGTCGGACAAGAGGGCGAATAAGGCGTCGATTAGTTCTGATTTAGAACTGGTTTTACTGTATTTATTGACTATTTCTTCGAATTTCTGTTTTCCAATTCTGACTTTAGGCCAAAGTTTGTCTTCGATCTGATTGTTCCCAAACCCATGAATCCCTGAAATTTACTTCTTTTAGAACAATATTTCGCAAATATAACGAATTTTGATTAAACCTGAACTCAATTGACGAACAGTTTGATTGAAATTAGAGAAAACAGAAATCTCTGAATTTTCAGGCTTTATGTGAATTGCAATCATTCGAAAGCCATTATATTCGACCATATCTTCACTTATTTGTTCCAAATATGTCTGAGGGCTTAAAGTGCTCTTCAAATAGTCGACGACAAGAAATCCTTTAATTGAAAAGTATTTGTCAATTAATGACTAAATCGTTTGTATGACAACCAGTAAAACCTCGACTTTTCTTGTCAGCTCTTAATTGCGAGTCCGGCTGAAGAACATTGAGAAGAGTTCCAATCTTCCCGTTCCCGTTCATCGCAAGCCATGTCCCGCCTTCTCTCCCTTTCTCCAAGTCTTTTGCTGACAATTTGTAAATTATATTAAAGTATATTATTTATATATATTTAGAGATAAATTAATTTGATTTATCCTTTTTATGTGTTGTAAATATTTGCATTATTTTAAAATTTACGACTTATTTATTCACAAGACTTTTGAAATCTATTAATTTGTTTTAAAATATAAATATGTTATCTAAATGTCTAAAATTTTTATGACAAAGATATTATCTAAAAAATATAAAAAGTGCCTGCTTATAACTTGTATTTAGTAGTTTATAACTGTTAAATTTGCATTACAAATTAGAACCAGTTGTACAGTGTAGTTTACAACCATTAATATTATATCATGATAAAAAAGCAATTTAATTGCATTTAATGTATAACAAATTTAACATTTAAAAATAATTACTGTAAAAACAGCAATGTCAAGTCTTTCTACTATAAATAAGTAACTAATTTATAGTAGAGTTGATTCCATAACCAATCAAACCGTAATAATTAATTTAAGTTCAATTCAATTCCATTCCATTCTTACCCCCAATTATTTGTGACTCTTTGTCCCAATAAGAAAGCGTTTGAGTCGGTCTCGAGTAGTATTCATCGCGAACATTGACCAGGATTAATTTATACTCATCTGGTTTGGGACTTAATTCAGTTTTGAGGAATAAAATACACATAATTGTAATTTCAAACAATTCTTTGGAGGAGTATATGAATAGAGTTTGTATTTAAGTCTAGTTTTATAGTATTATAGACTATAAACAGTTGGAGTGATAAGGCTTTGCGCAAAAGAGTCTGCAATATATTTGCGATGTATTTATGTCTCAATGAATATGATTTGCTATCATTTCGTTGCTTTACAGTAAAAGCAATGTTTTGGCGGTTTTTCGATATATTCTGTACACAAATATTCTTTAATGTTTAGCATTTAATTCTAAAATTGATCTTTTCTAAATATAATCTTTTTATAGTATTATTTGTATTATAATTTTAATTACATTTTTTAATAACAACTCGTTTCCAACTGGTTAGTTTTTTTAATATAAAAAATTTACAAATAAATAATTAATAGAAAATTCAAACATTTATTTAATAATTTATTAAAATTTTTGATTCAATTATATTTAAGTAAAAATTAAAGTAAGAAAACTTGTATTAAACACAAACTTTGATTGAATTATAAAATTATATACAAATTAGTATTGCATTGATTGCTATGACTATTAAATAGCGAATTGACTTAAATTGATATTAAGCGCACTTTTGTGTTTCGGCACTATTTTTGCATAATTTGTGAAAAAGCGGATCCATTCGATCGATATTGTTGTTGATTACAAGTCTGTGCTGACCACGAGTCGTATGAGTGGGGGTGTGAGGGATGTGTTGGCTGTGTGGGCGCAGACAACCCGTTCCTATAATCGGAATAATAATAATAATTGCAATGAATTGAATGCCTCGAAAAGAATAGGCATTTGTTTGCGAACCAGTCATCCAAATCGCAGTCTCGGAATCCCTTCGCGAATGGGTTCGACGCTATTTTCAGTTGAGTTATCTGTAAACGCATTAAATAACGATAGGGTTAGCTCTAGAGCTCTCTTATCATCTGTTACTTCGATCACTGAATGCACTCAAAGTCACCAAATATTACTGAATTTCAATAAATAGTCTGTTGTCTGAATGCCTCCAATCAATCAAATCTCTGGATCTAGAATCTAGATCATTTCCAAAATAAGCATTTGATCTATAATCTCAAGCAATAGGTTATACTGTATAACTTGTGCACTTAAGTTGTTTTAAATAAATTTAATATTAACTTGGATAATAGTATCTCAAATTCAAGTTTTTATCATTTTATGCAACTTTAAAACTAATACAGTATAATATTAAAATTAAATAAGCTGGATATAAGATTTTGTTATTAATAAAACTTGTAAACTAAGATGAGACTTTATTTTTAAAAATATATTGATCTGCATACTAGTCAAACCAATCGTATAATTAATTGTAAACATAAAAACATAATTAAACAAATGAGTGAAGGCATACCCTATGGTTCTGATAGGCAGTAACTGCTGTAAACTTTGTTTCGGGAAATATAAATGTTTTAAAATTTTCGGTTCGATTCAAATCTTCATCTTTGGAAACGACGTATAAGACATGAAATCGCGGCTGATATCTGTGCATAGAGTTGAGGATTACCTATAAATGAGTCAATCAAACAAATCGAATCAATAGGCCTGAGTGGTGGGACGGGTGCCTACATGTCCGTTGTCGTCCAATTGGTTGTTCGTGAGCTTCACTTTATCGAAAGACACCACTTGTTTCATCCAATGACCCCCTTTTGCAGGAGAGTCCGGGTGGACATGAATGCGCGGCGGAGTACTCGGGTCGCCCTTCCCGGCCACAACCCAACTCGAACTGTTCGACAATGGATTTCAAACAAAGTTTCAAATAATTTGATTCAAACCTATGAAACGCATATCTATAGCGCTTGTCATCCACTGGCATGAAGTCCATCATCAGTATGTAATCAGACGTCGGATCCATTCCTCGCACTTTGATTTGAAACGTTGGAAACGCTCTTCTGTTTTGCATAAGAATGAGATATATTGCGGATTAAATTACATTCTTTATATCATTACAAATCTAAGATATATTAATACTTTACAATATATTTTGTATTATTAAATGTTAGTAACGATAGCAAACTCGTACTGAGTGTCCGCGAGTACGGAGAGAAGGTAAATTGGAGGGGTAAAAAATCCTAGGAGATGATCAGTTATATAATACTGTAAGCTCAAAGTGTCCTGGCAAGTATTGTGGCATTAAAACCACAATTTATCCAAATTTTACATAATTTAAGCAGATTTAGCCCAAAAAGGTTTTAATTTGCCACCGCCTTGGGCAGCTAGAAATTTTTTAGAAGGATGGGTATCAGGGCCTTAGGTTAGGGGAGAGGTGGTGATATAGGGTTTTTTAAACAGAAAGTGGTAACTCAGGGTTGGCCATAGGGGGGGTCCAGCTCCGCAACCC
>JAQIYC010000580.1:0-12722 GCA_034699545.1 Porobelba spinosa
TTTAATTATTTAAAATTAAAAATAATATATTTAAAATAATTATAAATTAAATAAATAACTTTTAAAATTAATTTCTTGATTTACTAATTAAACTTATTAATTTATTATATTATTATTAAATATGAATTTTTAAATTATATTATAATTATTTTTTAAATTGCTGTAAAAAGGGCTAATTTCTGACAAGATTTATAAATGTATATTTAGTTAATTTATTATTTTAAATATTTGCTCAATTTAATTTCAAAGAAAATGATATGTCCTCTATTGAGTTTTTTGAAGGCTTACCTTTAAAATTACATTTACTTGAATCGGATAATAATTAATTAGAGTTTTTAGATTAATTATTAAAAGTATTATATTTTATGATTCAGTTGCAGTGATGGGTTGGATTCGATTTAAACAAATTCAATACATTTGTCACAACAATCCAAAACTTAATAACAACAACAAAGCTGTCGATGAAAACCAAGTAAAAAAGTTATTGGTTTGGAATAAATATAGTCTTTACTCATCGGTATTACTAATGTTGGGAATGTCAGTAGTGGCAGCATTTCGGTCGACCGAACACTTGGAAATTCATTTAATAATCGGCGCTTATCCGGCATTTATGGGAGCAATCGCTTACTTTCTCATACAAACCTGGTTTTCATATCAATTGATGCCTACAGTTAATACTTTAAGAATTGCTAGATTTCGACTCATTTGTTCAATACTAGCCATAGTTTTTGGTGTAATTATGACTATTTCTATATTAATATCTTGGGTCGACTTGAAAGTAAGTTACGCTCAAATCAGAGGTCCCTTCAGATTATGGTGGGACGAGTCGACGGGAGGCTATTTAGCCCATTGTGTGAGCTCTGTGTTTGAGAATCTAATGATATTAATGATGTCTCCCTTTTTCGCCTCTTTTATCAAAGAGTTTAATCGCATTGATGCTCAAAACGGAAGACTTAAGTATAAGTTCATTGAAATTTCTGAGAATACAAGAATATGAATAAGTTTTGCTCTTGTCAATTTCGTTTTATTTTGTTCCTGTTAAAATATTATATCTTATACTTGCAATATAACTTATACAGCAGTGAATAGATATGTTAAAACAAAGCTTTAATTTTATTGTTTTAGTGCTAAATGATATATCATTTACTTTATAATTAATATTGCTATGATTTTACACATATTTAAAACAAATATTTGGTTTTTATAATAACTATTTTAAGCCTTCATTTATTTATAAACATTTTAATTTTAATCAAATATACTTAATATAATAATTTATTTAATAAACTTAAATATGCATTAAAAGCCTGTCAATTAAAAACAATAAATGAACAATTATAAAGTCGATTCTTATTTAATTTTTAAAATTAAAATACAAATTATTTAAAACTTAAAAAATGAAAATATTTTAAAAATTAAACTAATATCTGTCAAAATTTACTCTTGCGTTGAAATCATAAAGCTAATTTTAAACATCAATTAGTACTTGTTTGTTTTATATTTATAAAATATATAATTTAATATTTATTGAATTTAAAATTATTTCACTAACTATTTATTTCGTCAAAATCTGAAGTTATTTTTACAGTTTTATACGTAAAGAAAACAACAAATATTTGCAAAACTTTCACTTTTTATTTGAGTATTTAATAGTAAAAAATGTCATGGATTACAATTAAATTTAATTTAAGCCAACAAAATGTGAACCATTTGAGACCAATTATTGAGACAATTTAAGGTTTTCGGTTTATTTTTTAAGCCAGTCATAAACTACCGGTCCTGATGGCACTGAATATGTGTAACGATATGATGGATAGGAAGGAACGACATAGGATGAGCTGTAGCTATAAGAGGGCCAGTAGTTATAGTTGGCGCGGTTGTAACCTGATGACCATCCAACGGGGTAGCCATATAACCCCGAATTACCCAAGACAACAGTGCCGGTGGCCACGGCTACCAGAGCCAGAAAAGCAAATGCAATCTATAAAATAAATCGTTTCACAAAATTAGTTGATTTTACTTTTATTTTATTGAAAATTATTTATAATTTTTGAATTAATTTTTTGTTCAATTATCTTAAAAGCAATAAATTTTAATTTCATAGACATTGTAACAACAAAAGACAAAATTGCATTAAAAGTAAAATAGCAAGGTAACAAAAAAAAGACAAAACTTACTAAAAATTTCATTTTTGTTGAAAAGGTTTTGTACGAAACTTTGTGCGAAAGTTGAAAGAATGAGTGGAACTGCTAATCCAACAATGATTTGGTTCCTCTTTGTGACCATCTATTTATAGCCCAGTAGGTTGACCTTCACTTACCTGTTCTTACCTTTAAAATCTCGCCAACTCTGACACTGCCATAAAAAGACCTCAACTTATCTAAAATATTTTGGAAAAACCAGTCACTTTCAAACTGATAGCAACACTCACTTAGAACTGATCCATCTTTCATACAAAGCACTCCTCCCAGTGTCACGTCTAATGGACGCCATTTGATCCGGTCATAGCCTGCCATACATTTTGCTTTTGTTCCAGTACATATAACTATAGAGAAGGTCATTTAGTTAGTGCCCCGGAGTTACACTTTTCGATCTTTTATTTGAATATATTTTTAGTTTTGTATCTCATTTGGAATTTATTCAATAAAAACTTAAAATTAAATCTAATTTTGTGATTAAAAATTTAATTTAAATCAAACTAAAATTAATTTAAAATTTTTAAAAATTAAAAATTAAAGTAAAATAAATTCATTTTACAAAAGCACAATTAAGTTAAGTTAATTTTCAAAAAACATTCCGGGATTTTATCAATAAAACATTCTTTTTTAAATTTATAATTAATTGAATAATATTTAAAATTTATTTACCGAATTACCTCGGGTATACTTGCATGCAATTATATCTCAGTTTGTCAGAAGGGGTGCAATTATATCTAGATTGCACTTGCAGTAGGTTTTGAGATAAACTTTAATAAATTGTGAAAATAAAATTTTAAATTAATATTTGTACATGTGTATATAAGTTGTTATAAATTATAGTTTTGTCTGAAAACAAGTTGTTTTACGTAGACTTAATGTTTTAGTAATCAAATCATGTCACAAATTTTGATCGAATTGTCTTTCAATGAAAACATAACCGAATCAATATTTTATTATAAACGTTTAAACCGCTAATTAAACTAAATATTTAACGTTTATATTGCTAAATATTGTAAATTACTAATTATATTTATTAAAACATTACTTAATTCAAAATATATAACTTTATAACTAAAAAACTGTATGCAATTATATCTCGGTTTGTCAGAAGGGGTGCAATTATACCTAGATACAATTGCAGTAGATTTTGATTTATTCAATTTGTCCCTAAATCACATATAATTAATTGCATGCAAGTATACCCGAGGTAATTCGGTAATCATTTTTGTATTTAAATGACAATATTTATTATTTTGCTTTGAATTAAATTTGAGATTAATATAAATAATTATTTCTATTATTTTCAAAAAATCAATTTCTAAACAAATAATTCAAATTAATATCGATTTTCGTTTTTTCGCAAAAAGAAGTCTATCTTCGCATTCGATTTGTTCCCTAGACTTGAGGTAATGTTTTGGGACATTGCGTTCAATCGCTTCTCGCCATTGCATGCCTTCCCTAACGTCGTTCAAAATGGCCAAAAGGAAGTAAGCCCTCAAGTCCTTCGAGGGTCCGGTCCAGAAGACATGTTCGTCGATCGGCAATCTCTCGAACTCTATGTTCTCTTTGTGTGCATTCGCTGTTAAGTAAGTCTTTGAATTGAAGTCATCGTTGAAACCAATTATATAGACTTTATTTGAGTCGAACTCTAAAGGTTTAGTCGCTTTCGACGACAAATAAACTAAACTTTTTCTATCGAACAGATCTGTGTATGACTTGGAAGTGAAGGCAGACATGAAATAAGATAATCGCGAAAATTGGTTCGACTTTTGCTCAATTGCTTTCCAAATGATGTCATTATAGTCTATATTACAAAAATGCAAATTAAATGGTTCCGCAAATCGGTATTTATTGAAGGCATAGGTCTTCGCCAACTGTTGTACTTTCATCTCACATCTGCTTTCACTCGTCACCGGATCTACTGTCAAATCAAAGACAATATTTTGTCCAAAAAGCGATGCATTGCGTAATCGGTGGTCAGAATAGCGGCGAAGGTATTGCGGAGATATTCGGGTGAAGAGACTGTTGTGCCATAAGCCTAACCATTGATTGGATAACAATTAGATGTAATCTTAAGACAATTAGTCAACAAATAGACAATTAAGACAATACGACAATACCGTAAATAATGTTCCCATTGTTGTCGAAAACGCCGGTTCGGTTGCACTTCAACTGATTCCACTTTTCGGTCAATTCTTTTTGTTTTAAAGACTTAGAAATCGATTTAATCCTATTATTGAAAACGGATTGGACTTCATGTGCACTCAAGTGATTCAAATATTGCTTTCTTTTGTTGAAAGTCTTCAAATCCAAGAGACGTCTCATGTGTTTGCGATCGAGAGTTGTGGGCACTTCCGCTTCGCCCGAATACTTCAACTGTTCGTAATCCGAGAGAATTAACTCGATTTCGTCGAATTCGGCTTTAGTTTTGGCCAAACATTCAAATTGTTTTGCATTTAATTCACTATAAATTTTCTCATCTTTTATCAATTCTTTATTTAACAAACTTTCGTCATATGCTTTGAAACACAATTGACGACAAATTAACACATTTTTAGCAATAAATCTGTTTTTAAATAAATGAAATCTTTTAAAACAATTAATTGAATTCATTGTAAATTAAGACTAAATTATGTTTACAAACATTTCACAACAAATATCATATGTTTTGAATTTTGCAAAACATTTGTTCATTTATAGTGTTGTTAAATTTTGAATTTCAAAAGCTGTTGCCAGAATTTACAGAAATTGCCAGAAATTGCCAGAAAGAGCAAAAATCTAAATTTTACATGTTTAAGCATAAAATTGTTTAAATATTAAAAAAACATTCGGTTTTACATATTAAACATCAAGTTAACTACATTAAAGTAACAAAACTTAATATATGATATTATAAAATAAGAAAAAAAATATTAATAGTAAAAATTATATAACAATGTATAGATTTTTTTAAAATTTTTATTTAAAAATTGCCAATTTGGCAATCTTGATTTTAACTATTGCCAGAAATTGCCAGAAATTTCAATCTGGCAATTGCCAGAAATTGCCAAATTTACAACGCTATTTATTTATCTCAATTCACAAATTACGTCAAATAAAAATAATTAAAAATTAATATGAAATAAAAGTTTTTTGAAAAAGATCAATTTTACAACAAAATGAGTTATTTGGACCAATTTAAGACCGGAATAATTGTATTTATAAATTAATGTTATTATTAGTTTGGGTTTATCAACAAAAGAGCAATTAATTGAATCGATTGTCAAATATTTCAATCATTTAACACATACTCAGTACGACTTCAAAGATTTGAATGATGAGACTAAATCAGTTTGTTATTAAGCAATTTGCACCAAAATTCGGTCATAACTTCAACTTAATTTTTACCAAGATGATTAATTCTATGTTTTATTATTCTTTTTTCGTTATAATTTTTGCTATTTTTAGTTAAACTTTTGCTAAATTTAGTTTAAACAGAACATTCTTAAATTCAGTTAAAATATGTGTTAAAATAAGGTAAGTTTAAACTTTTTCGGTCATAACCCCTTCCCAAGAAATTTGGCCCAATTTGTTGACACCCCTTCCTTTCCCTCCCCCTCCTCAGATCAATCGACGTCAACATCCCTGGGTTTATCATTGTTTCGTTTTCGTTATTTTTACTAATTTAGAGAATTAGTGTCAACTCAAGCAAATCAAATGAGTTAAACATTTTTACTTTAAATTCCGATTTTACGCTTAGTTTTCACATTTGCATAATTAAAAGTATTGTATGAATTTGTTAACATTAAATGATTGTTTAGTTATCTTTAAAAAAAAATTAGACAAATATTTGCGGAAATGAACTGAATTTAGATGATTAGCAAAAAAAAAAATCAAATATTTGTTAATAAATTGATAATTAATAAACAAATGTTTTTGTAACAAAAAATATTTTTATTTATCAAAAAAGAACATTTGTTTGAATACATGGATTGGTTAGAAATCTTTACAAAATAGAAGTTTGAAATGAATTAAAATTTAAATTTTATACAAAAGAAAAGTAAATTTAGTCAATATTTTGTAAATGTGTTCAAAACCAAAGCCGTCGTAAATGCAATCATTTCTTCTTGAAGAGATCGAGTAAAACATTGCCATAACTGACACTGGGCTGGTATAGCGGCACATAACTCGAACCGTACACCGGGTAGTGGTAGCCCGAGCTGTAGACGGGCACCGAGTTGTACAGCGGGATCACCACTGCAGCCCAACTCATGCCAACCAATGCAAACAAAGCGATCGCAAACTGTTGATTGAATAGAATATAACTTTAATTAGAAATTGTTTTTTTAACTTAAAAAGCAATTCTTACCAGAAGTTTCATTTTTAAGCTTTTCTTCGAAATATTCAAACTTTTAAGTCAAGTATTAATTGGAAAACTAATGAACAGTTTATTCAATTGAAGACTGAGTGAAGATTTATGGAATCGGAACCCAATATATATACCAATCCGCCTAACCTTCAAACTTTTAATTACATTTTAAAAATTTGACTAAAGGATTGGAAAATATGATTTTTTCCCAATTAGTTCTTAATTAAAATGAAATAAAAATCTTAATGTTTTTAGACCTTGTCGTCATTCGACGAATTAATTAATTTCAATTTCATTCAACTCATCCGATCTAATCTGAAAATTTATAAACAATTTTATTATTTATATGTGACTAAAAATAAATTTCTAAATCAAAAATATGTTTTGTAACATGCTAAGATAATAAATATAATAAAAACAAAAATAATAAACAACAAATTAAAATGCACACGAAGATTTTCTCAACAAAGATGCAATAAAAAAACTTTTTTTTTGTTAAAACACAGGGTTGGCCAAGGTCTGTCAGGTCAGGAGGGTTTAGGTTAGGTTGTAAATGACTCATTTTTTCTCAAAATTTTAGGTGGGTCTAGATAGGAGTCAGCTCAAAACCAAGATGGCGGATTCCCGCCCAAAATGAAGTCATTTTTTCCCCGAAACCCGCAATTAAAGCCGATTTAACCAAATTTAGTTAAATTAGCTCCATTTTTACAAAATCGCCCACAAATTTTCGGCGGCCGGAAATTTTCTAGAATCCTATATTTGAGCAAAATCTCAGGGAGGGTCAGAGGCCAAATTTTTTCCTCATAAAGAGGTTGCGAACCTGGACCCCCCCCCCCCATTGCCCAACCCAGTTAAAACATTTAAAAACAACAGAATATGATTTAGAAGTTCAAAGTAACTATCAATATAACCTCAATGAACTTGAATTACGGGGCTTTCCATCAAGCATCATTCAGAAAATGCAAATCCTAGTATCAATTAAATCAGAATCAAGTTCAAATCTTACTTTCATCTCCAATATTATAATTTATAATAAGTGTATTATATCTTAAGGTTATCTCAATATCTACAGTAAAGCCTAAATATTAGAGCTCGTGATCATCTGCTACTGTATTCGAGCAAAACGTCATATTTTTATGAATTTAATAGAAAGGCATTATTTGAAGGAAAAGATCTTAATTATAATTATTCACAAATATATTGATTAAATCAAACGCGGACTTAAATAAACATAAATATTAAATATTGATATAAAATACAGATATTTTGCACAAAATTAATGTGCTAGTAAGATACAAAAAAATATTTACTTGTTTGAAAAGTGTTTTTTAGATTTAATATTATGTTAAAATCTAAAAATAGTTATATCAACCAATAACATGTTTATTTAAAATAAAACCAATTACCTGTAATAAAATTTTTATGGTTAAGCTATTTTTATTTTAACTTATTTACAATTTCTATTACCATCTTAGCAATATCAAATACAAATATTGAAATTTATTAACTTTCAATTTTAAAGTAATTTATAAATTTTAATCAACATTTACTTTAAAAAGTATTTATCCAATTTGAAAATTTTGATAAAAGATATATTTTAAAGGAAAATGTTTAAATTGATTAATATGTTTAACTGAGTTATATTCAAATTGTAAACATTAAAAAGTTAATGTTAAAAATATTTTAATTGAACAATTGTTAATTTGGTTAATAACAGAAATAATTTACATTTTTATCACTTTTTAAATCATTTTTGCATACCTTAAGACATAATTATTTAATAGTTAATAACCAAAACTACAATTAAAATCTAAATAGGAATTCAGATATTTTATTGAAAAAATTTAAACTAATTAATAATTGGTTTGTATTGATAGATAAGAAAATACTCCAAATTAACCAATATTTGTCTTATATATAAAGAGCAAACGGTTTCAGTTTCTAAATCAGTCAACAGTTGAAAACAATTCACTTTTAAATTAACAATATTTTAAATAATTTCAATTTGGAAAATGTTTTTTAAACTTTTGTGTGTATTTGCAGTTATAGTTGCAATCAATTGCAATCATTACGACGGGGGCTATTCGACTTCACACCGCGCACAGGACAACCATGGTAAGAATGCCCGGGTGGGTGTTAAGTTTGAAAGTGTTAAGTTTCTCATTGAAATAAAATTTAGGAAATTATAAATTCAATTACGATATTCGGGATAAAAACGGCGCTCAAAATGGACGGCACGAGAGCGGCGACGGTCACGGAAATGTTGTCGGCTCTTACAGCTTGAGTGACCCCCACGGGGGCAAACGGGTCGTCCACTATGTGGCCGATAAGTCGGGTTTTAGAGCAAAAATAAATACCAACGAAATGGGAACGACTGATGAGGACGCGGCCGACGCTATGTATAATGGTTTGGATAACAAATGGGGTTATCATTACGGAAACGATGGCATTAACCACAACAACGACAGACATAACAATTATGACAATCACAACAATCAACACAATCGGCACAATAGCTATGAAAACGATGGAAATCATAACAATTATGATTTGAATTAATATTTTAATATTTTATTTTATACTTAATTTTTAAAGACTCCAACCGGAACATATTTAATTAAAACTTTATTTGTATTTAATTTGAAATAAAAAACGTATTTAAAAATTAAGTTATTTGTTATTTAATCGAAATATGTTTGCAGTACAGGCGCCGACTTGACTCAATTTATCAATCATTAGACTAATTAATCACAAAAAGTGGAAATACTTTATCGATTGATATTTAATTTAAGAGAAGTTTAGTTTCTCAATGAGGTTGAAGAAAAATACGGTAAGGTTTGGTATGGTAGGGTAGGGTAAAGTAGCGTAGAGTAGGGTAGGGTAGGGTAGGGTAGAGTAGAAAAGTTTTTTTTGATTTAATACAAATTCGATTATTTTTGTTATATTTTTGTTTTCAATGTTTAAGTAATTTTATTAATGAATATTTGCAATGAATTTATGGTATATTTAATGAATATATGTTTAGTATTAACTTAATATCAAATATAGCCTCAAATGTGTGAATAGTTATAAACTAAAGAACATTGTGTTCGACGTATTCATCCAAATCGACGTCTGATATGTCTTCAATGATCGGCTCATAAGGTCTGTACACGTCTTCGTCGGTTCGACGGCTCACACCATCTCGAGTGTCCGTCTTCTCGAGCCATTGATAGACCAGTTGTGTCCGACTGTGTTGTCCGGAAGAGCTCGGATCGGAGCTCTGCCACACATTGAGTCGAATGGCTTCCAAACAATACTTCTGTAAAATTAATTTCTTCCAGTGTTTGACTGGAGTTTTGGTCGTTATTTGCAGCAAATGTTTGGCCACTTCTTTGTCGCTATTCAAGCAATCGATTGGTTTTGCGATTAAAACAAAATCGAAACACAATTTCAGTTTACTTTACCCGCAATTAATGCCTAGACTTTGGCCTTTCAGTGCTTTCGATGACTTTCTCTTGTGTTTCATATTTGCATTCAATTGGCATTCAATTGGCTTTCAGTTGGCTTTCAGTTGGCTTTCAGTTGGCTTTCAGTTGGCTTTCAGTTGGCTTTCAGTTGGCTTTCAGTCAATCATTTCAATCGACTTCTCGTTAACTAATTTACTAATTGTTTGCAAAAACTAATTCTAAATCTAATTGTTTTCAAAACATATATTTTAAACCGAATGACTAAAAGATTGTTATTGTTTTTAAACACAAATTGCAATCAATTATTAAGTCATGAAAATTAATTACGAAATCCATAAAAAATGCGTTTATATTGAGTGAGAGTTTGTGTGAAACTTGAGATCATTTTTACAGTTTTTAATGATTTCCAATCGTTTTGTGATTATGAGTTGAAATCATTGTTTACTTATTTGCTATAAACAGTTGAATTCAATCTTAGATTAAAATTAATATTAATATTAAGACTAAATCAGAGTATTTAACAATTATTTGCTTTAAATACAAATAAATGAGTGAAGATATGAATTAAAACAGAATTAAAACTACAATTAGAGCAAACATTATATGAATATCACTATTAAGACATTGTTTGACATTTTATTCGTTAACTTCTCTTCAAATACACAATTAATATATTAATTGAAATATTTATAAACAATTGGTTTAAATGTTTTTTAATTAAATAATTAAATATTTTAATTACATTGGATGTGATATATGCAGTAATTACGACAATATCTTAGATTTTTATTAATTAAAACAATATATCGATTGAAGCAAACAATAGCCAATTAATACCAACAGTAGAGCCTTCGAGAACCGGTGGTTCAGAATATGATATCTCTTTTCTTACGCTTTTCATCCGAGTCTTCGTCGGACTCTTTACCGATCGGGACAACAATGACCGGTCGTCTAGACTTCGATTCCCGCTTTTCGCGACCGCCGATGAATTGGTTCATTGAAGCGCTCGAATTAGTCGACTTCTCCTCTTCTGATGACTTGTCGTGTTTGACTCCCGAAGCACTCGCCCTACCAGTGCTCGAGAGGACTACAAAAGTGATGACCGAAAGAACTGAAATAACAAAAATTTTGTTCATTTTTTTAGTTTAAATATTTAGTTTAAAGTTTTATTCATTCTTTATATACTCTGAAAATATAATTTAATCGCTGTTTAGATCTGAGGAATATTCTGTTTAAATAAATTTATCATTTTTTCAATTACTAAATACAAATCAATCATTTCTTATTTGAATTAATCAATTGTATAAATAATTTTGTTTAAAACTAATAATTTAAATGATTATGTATTCCATTGAACGAAAATTTCATTTTTTTATTTAGACATTAATAACAATTTCTAATTTGATAATTAAATATATATTTTGATGAATTGATTAGAATTTTTTAAATACAGCTAGAAATAGAATACAGCAACATTTTAAATCCACTTTTATCAAAAGGGGAGTGACTAAATTCGCGCCCAACCTCACTTACCAATAACCATAATTTAATCAATTAAAAAATTAAATTTTTATAATTAAATTAAAAGCACAAAAATTGTTTGGGTTTGCGCACAAAACAAAAAAGTGGAGTTAATAACATTATCGTTATTCTTAAGTTAAATTGAAAATATATTTTATCCTTATTTTATAATTTGTTTTAAAATACGGTATTTGTATATTTAATAATATAAACTTAATAATAAATAATAGTTAATTAATGATTATATAAGTTAATTTAAACCAGGTATGTATGTAGACTTCAAAGTCAGGTGGAAGTTACGGTAAAATGACTGAAAAGTTTTGGGTAAAAAGTCTGATGAGTTATGGTTTGGCCAAAATATTGGTATAAATTTACAACTAGAATTAAATTGAATTTAGACCAAATTTAAAAAGGATTTTAATAAATTAATTGCGTTTAAACCAAATTTAGCCCCAATTTAAGCATTAAGTGTAATATTATAAGGGGGTGAAGGGCGATCTACATACCCCACGTACCCCAAATGGCAAACACTTTTTACATTAAATAGCGTTCTTTCTAGACACTGATGGTTTAGAAAATAAGTTGTAAATATATTAAAATTTACAATTTTTATTTTTAAAGATAAACAAATTATTTATTTTTTACAATCGTTTTAAATTACAATATTTTTAAACATTTAATTGTGTTAAATATGTAAATAAATGCGTTTAAAGTAATAATAACAAAATGGTCACAAATTTGCTCTCAAATCAAACCAATAGTTCGGCGACTCTTCTCTCGATTTCCGCTTCAATTGATTTCGGATTTGTTTTTAACAAAATATATTATTTGTCCACAAAATAATTGACAGGTTTTACAATTAAATTATTTACAACTTATTTAAAACTCAATTTAATGTTATCACAAACTCTGTTACTCTCTATTCATATAAAAAATTACTTTTCTTTCCCCCAAAAGATATCCCTCTCTACTCTGTTATAAGGAATATATAATACATTTGACTTTAAGTTATAAAGATATATTATACGGCGTTTTTTTAAATACTTTTAATTTTAAAAACATATTAACATTAGTAGAATTTAGTTGGAGTTTAATATTATGAGAAAATATTTTAATTTCGTCTTATTATTCTGTTTAACAAACTAATCGTTTATATATAAAACGCTTTACAATTAATATATTTTATTTTTAATTCAAATTATTATT
>JAQIYC010000581.1:0-12708 GCA_034699545.1 Porobelba spinosa
TTATGACTATTATATTGTATATTTATATGCTTTGTATTTGTAACATTTACTGTATATTATGACTATTAATTTGTATATTTATATGCTTTGTATTTGTAACGGTTACTGTATATTATGACTATTAATTTGTATATTTATATGCTTTGTATTTTTAACATTTACTTTATATTATAACTATTACTCTGTATATTTATATGCTTGGTATTTGTAACGTTTATTGTATATTATGAGTCATAATTTATAACAATTAATCTTAAATTATTAAATTAAATTATTAAATTATTATTAAATTATTAAACAATTATCTTAAATTATTTTTTCATAATTTATGACAATTAATCTTTATACTTATATTTTTAAAATTATTAACAGAGTACTGTATATTATAACTGTTAACATGTACCGGTATATTTAAATAGGGGTGGAGGTGGGGGGTCCCGATGGAAACTATATATACATTTTTTTCATAAAAGTATTAATAAATGCAAAAAGTTTTAGACATTTGAGCTATGTGAGGTACGTAGGTTTCCTTTCACCGCAATAATAATTTTGTAAAATACTACCTTTATCTGTATTTTACTGTTTATAACAAATTCCATTAATTGCCCTGCTACAATTGGTGTTGGCGCTTAATTGGAATCAGAGTGAGATTTAAATTACAATTATTTTTACTTAACTTTCAAAATTTGTGTGAAATTCAAATAAATGTTATACAAAATAGACATTAATAGCGACATCTATAGGCGAGAAGTATATGACGAGAAGTGTGGAGCGTCTCCTGAAATGTTACTTTCGTTGAAAGCATTGAATTGTTTGACAACAGCGTTGGCGCCACTAATGCGATACACATTTGCTTTGATTGCTCTTTAAATACAATTATTTTGATTTAATCACACTTTGCCTTAGATTTGAATTTAACGCAATTTTCTACTATTTCTATGAATTATACGTTTTTTGCAATATTTGAGACAATGTTTAGAATCAATTGATTCGATTCGAAGACATGTTTATTAGTGAAAGATTTGCTCAAATCTTCTGACGATAAATGAATTAATTTTGAAATGATTTATAGAATTAGTACTGAAATAGCGGTCAACTCGAGTACCAAATGGTGACAATCGAAGAGCAGGTCTCGAAACAAGAGCTGTTCAAAGAAGTGCACTTCTCGTTGTGCGAAGACGTCATTCAATTTGAAAATGTAATCAAACAATGAGTCAATGGTTGAGTCATTCGGCGACCAATTGATCTAATTGTGCGTCAATTGTCTGTTTAGGTGAAGAAGGTGTTGCTGTCGGGCGGCGCCAAGTTCTTCAACTACCTGTCCGACAATGTGAGTCATCTGATTGGCGACAACTCCGAACACCACTCCGTCAGCGAAGCCGTAGAGATATACGAGAAGCCAGTCGTCACTGTAAGCGCTCTTCCGTTCCTTCCCTTCCCTTCCCTTTCACTCACTTTCTCTCATTTGTATTCAATCCCAGAGTCGATGGGTTTGGTTGTCAGCCAAGGCTTCAATTCTTTTGCCGTAAGTTTAGAGTCGAGTAGATAATTGTGCGGAACTAATGAGCGCTAACTGTGCAGAACCGCCGGCTTCTCTCCGTTCAAAAGCCAACTCTTCTCGAACATAATCGCGTGTCCGTCGAACATATCGGGTGCAGACGTGCACTCGTTGTGGGCAATGGTCACTTTCTACGGCGGGTCCTTTCGATTGCAATTGACGGCCGACTGCACTCACCTCTTGTCGACCAAACCGTTTGGCCGGAAGTACGAGAAAGCGGTCGAAACGAGTGATGGCATCAAAATAGTGACTCCCGATTGGGTCATCGATTCAGTCAAAAACAAATCCTTGTGCGACGAAGACCTATACCACCCGAGGCTTCTCATATTCAACACTCAGTCTTCCAATTCTGGCGAACTGACGGATGTGTCGACTCCTTCTTCGTCCGTCAACTCCGGAACTCTAGTCTCGTCTGCCATCACATCATTGACTACCTCTTCATGCGGTCCTCAACTGTCGCTCAGGACAGTCACACTTCCGACAACAGCAATGTTGACCACATTCTCAATCGCGCAAACATGTCAGGCCAGTCCAACCACAGTACAGGGCGGGCGGGTTCGGGTATTTCTCCCGCCACAACATCAGGTGAGACTAATGCAAATGAAACAAAACCAAATGAGACAACTGTGTCCGCCCGCCGGCCCCTCTCAGCAAGTGGTGAATGTCCAGCAAATGCTTCAAAGACAGGCTCTTCCGCAGCCGTCGCCACAACAGCAACAATCAGAGGCTCTGTTGGAGGCCAACCAGCAGTGGACTACTGGACAGCAGTTCGTCTCTCAATGCCCACAAACTGGTGTCCAGAGTTCAGTCACTTCCCAACCCATACAAGTCATATCCCAGAGCTCACCTGAAATGGCGAAACTGCGGCCAATGAACACGACAGTCATGTCTCAGCAACAGCCCCGACAGGTCTATCTGGCAGTACAGCAGACGAGGCCACAGCACTTCATACAAATGCCCCAACAGTCCCAACAGAGACCCCAATCCAACATAATTATACAACAAAGAGCACCGACTCATGCGAACGTGCAATCTGTTCGACTACAACAGGCGCCGCAACATCTCATTCAACTCCAACAAAGACAACCCATTAGTCTCCAGTCTGGCAACTATGTCAGGGCTCCCCAACAGATATTCATTCAACAGCAGAGCCAACAGGCCATACAAAGACAGCTCCAAATACAACAACAGGCGCTTCAGGTATGCCATCGGAAGTCGGCTTTTGGTTTAATTTATTGAAATATGATTTGTCAACAATCAGACAATGCAAGGCCAACAACAACAACAACAACAAACCGGTGTTATCGGTCACCCGCAGGTACAGCAGAGGATGATGTCGGCCCAGCGGATGCCTCAACAGTTCGTTCAACAGAATCAGTTGAATCAAATGAGAGGACAGCCTATTCGAGGACAGTTAGGAACGCAGCAAATCATATCGAGTGCAATGCCTTCGGGTCAGCCCCGGGTCTTCATGAAAGCTCAGCCGCAATACGCCATTCAGGGACAGCAGCAACAGTTTGAAGGCCAACAACAGGCCTCACCTGCACAGCAATTCATTAGGGGTCAGACACCACCCGGTGCTCAGTTGCAACTGATTCGTAACCCGCAGTGGACTGGATCTCAAGACGCAACGGGTGGTCAACAGCAGCACTTGGCGTCGATGAGACCGCAACACATTCTGGTGACGACTCAGGCGACGGCATCGCAACCGACTCAACAACAGATTATGCAATGGCAACAGCAGGACATCCAAAGACGACAACTGATGCAACAGCAACAGCAAAGTCAGCAGCGCTTTCAAGTATCAGCCGGTGCGGCACAGGACAAGGTTAGGCCCACTGTGTCTGTCGTAAGTGTTAGCTCTTCGGCCAATACAGATAGTGGTGCGTCTGCAGCGACTTCGACCTCAACCGTCCGCTTAGCGCAAACACCGCAAACCGTTAGCCCTTCTTCTGCTTCCAATATAGCCCTTCAGAGCAATCAATGCAATCCGAGTCCAGTTTCTGTGTCCGCACAAGTAAGCCCTGTAAGCACTGCCATCACTACACCGAACACTACTGCTTCTCCTGTAGTTAATCCTAAGACTAAGACAGCTTTAGCTAATTTGCTTAATAACCGACTCCAGAGCGGGAATACCTGTCTTCCCAAAGGTGACAGCGGAAACACTTCCACTTCTAGCGACGGCTTTCCTCCTAATGTTTCGGGTTCTCTCTCTCTTTCCTCTTCTACTTCTCTGCCAAATAAGACAAATTCAGGTTCTGGATCTCCGGGTGCGGTAAGGAATGGAATGATTGAATGTTCTCAGTATTGCATGATCTGTGGTCTCACTATCGCATGTATTGCATGAAGCGATTCAAACGAATGACTTATCGATTGATTGCAGGCTTTGCCGACCGGAGAAGTACAACACATCCGTCCGGACGACCCTCACCTCAACCAGAACCAGATGATCCAAATCCGCTTTTACGGACACGACTCTCGCTTCCAAATACCGCCTGAGCTCTGTCTAATCGGAACTGTTTTCCATTTTTATGGTTTGGAAAGTCTGGTCGAAACCAAATTCATCGAAATGTGGAAAAGGATTGTCACTAAATATGGGGCAGAAGTAGAAAATACCTACTCTTCTAAGTGCACTCATGTCTTGTGCTATAATTTCCAGAACCCATTCATACAACAGGTGAGCATTGCTTCGGTATTTAACGCCAATCGGAGAATCGAATCGTTAAGTCATTTGTATAACAGTGTATACGAGAGGGAAGGCGTTGTGTTTCCCCCCATTGGCTCAATGACGTGATTTCGGTCAAGAAAATGATTGCTCCGAACAAGACATACCATTTGCCCCACGCTTTCGATGAGAACAAGCCCTGCAAAAGCCATGTGCGCAAGCATTCAGACAATCAGTGCTTCTCTTTTCTAATTATATTGTTTCGAATCCATAGATCATAACTCTAACCAACTTTGAAGGCGAAGAACGACTCAGAGTTAAAGATATGATATTAAGAACTGGCGCTAAATATACGGCTTATTTGACTCAAAAGAATACAATAATTATTTGCAAAAAGTTTGTAAAATTTTTTATATTAAAATAAGACATAGGAAGGAAAGGGTGATTTCAATCTTGAGTAAAAACCAGGGGTAGAGCGGATATGAACTATTAAGACATAAATTTGGGATAATTTCAGCAGGGTTGGCCAAGGTCAGTCAGGTCAGGGGGTTCAGGTAGGGGTAAATGACTCATTTTTTCTCAAAATCCTAAGGGGGGGGTCCAGGTAGGGGTCAGCTCAAAAACAAGACGGATTCCCGCCAAAATGGAAACCGCCATTTTGTTCTCGAAACCCGGTTTTAAAGCCGATTTAACCGGTTTTACACTAAATTAAGCTAATTTAGCACTAAATTGAATTAATTTAAATGGATTTAAACCGAATTTAACGTTAATTTAATTAAATTAGCGGACATTTTTTCAAAATGGCGGGAAAAATGGCCGGCCGCAATTTTCTAGGGGAGGGGAGAGGTCCTATATTCGAGCAAAATCTCAGGGGGGGTTAGAGGCCAAAATTTGTCCTCAGAAGGGGTTGAGAGCCTCAACCCCCTTTGGCCAACCCTGATTTCAGCATATTTAGATCTACCCTAACATTAATGTTTAACTCATTGAAATCAAATTAGACGCCTAGTTTCACCCAGGTAGTAAATTTAAGTAATTCGTTCTCCGAATCCCTAATAGCTATAAACTAAAGACATAATAATCTGATCTTTTCCTCCGAATCCATTCGTATTAAAACTATAATTATATAAAGTTTTGTAATTTTTATACAATATTAGACTCGAAGGCGAAAAGTATAGGAAATCCGTTGAGTGGAGACTCGCTATAGTGAACACCGTATGGCTGCACGACGTCCTCTTCGGCCAATACGACGCTTTGCAGTTGTCGACCATTTCGAAGAAGTACCAGAACTTCGATCTGAAGGACCCGTTCAGAATAGAGTACTCAACGGTTCCACATCTTCTCAACCCCTGGCGGACACCGATTCGACTTTCGGACGATTACGTCAAGTCTCGAATCGCCGACAAAACCGAAAAGCCTTCGCAAATGAATTCGAACGAAGAGAGCGAAAGCGGGAAAATGGCTGCGCCTGAAGAAGGGTCGGAAGAACCGGTGACTAAGAAGGCGAAACTTGTCGTCGATAAAAGCCCCGTTAGTGTGAAGGAAGAGCCGTTAACCAACTTCTCGTCGACAAACCTATTGCCAGCTCTTCAGCCAAACCCGGAAGTGGTCCGCAATATAAAAGTGATGTTCACTTCACTCAAACAAAGCAATCGACAAGAGTTGCGATCAATTGTCTTAAGTCTCGGCGGAAGAGTGACTAATGTGAGCACCGAATGCACACATTTGGTCACTGATCGCATCGCCCGAACCGTCAAATTCTTGTGTTCTTTCAGTTCGTGTCAATTCATAGTCACTTCCGAATGGATCTCTGAATCGGCAAAACAGAACCGATTTGTCGACGAAAACGACTTCAAACTGAGTGACCCGACGGCCGAAAAGCAATTCGGTTTCAATTTGGAGCACTCCTTCCGCTCCAGAAATCCTCAACTCTTTAAGAATTACGTCTTTTATATAACCAATGGTTGTATTCCTTCGCCTAAAGTAGTGAAAGAGGTTGTGGAGAGCGTTGGCGGACACGGAGTCACTACCAAAAGGCCTTCGAGAAGACAATTGAATCGAATGCGAGAAAATGGGCTCAAGTTTTGTGTCATTTCTTGTGAAAATGATTTGCATTTATGCGACGTATTCTTCACCCGTAGTGTCGGTCAGTGTTTGAAATTTGTTTGAAATTATGTTTAATTCGATTCTAATTAAATAATTGCTTTATTTGCAGACGTATTGAACGTCGAGTTCGTATTGTCTGGTCTTCTCAAACAAGAGCTCGACTTTGAGTTGTATTCATTCAAACAAAACATATTAAAAGACAATTAAACTCTCATTTAGTCATTCAGTTGTTTCTCTGCATTCCATTCACTCCCGCACTCGACTGCTGGGGCGTAGTGTTGCCGATAAGACCACTGCCGCCAATGCCGGCGCCGCCACTCTCGGGAATGTGCTTTTGCTTCTTCTTCTTCTTGTCCTTCTTCTTCTTCTTGCGCTCTTTGTCTTCGTCGTGTCGTTTCTGCTTCTTATGCTTCTTCTCGTGCGACTGCACCACATCCGCCAGCTCTGAGTGCGACTCATGAGCCGGAGTTTCGCCGCTTTTCTGTTTGTTTTTCTTGTGTTTGTGTTTCTTTCGCTGCACTGTTTGGCTCATCAGTCGGTACTGTTCGGGAAGCTGTGCACAGGAGGGCAGGAGAGAGAGCATTACAATGATATGCAGACAATAGAGAGGAATGGAATGGACAGACCGGCCCGGCGTGCAGTCGGAAGCCTTGCAATTGCGTTGCACTCAGAGGTAGTAATTCTTTGCCACCGATTGGAGGCTTTTCTATGAGTAGTCGAAGAGAACTGAAAACAAAGTCAACATTTGAGACATTGAGTGTCGGATCGAACGCATTGCAAACCTGTTGTCCTGAAGGGCCGGCGTGTCTATATTGCCCGGAAGGTTCGGTAGGAAAGCACTCAACTGATCCTTGACTTTACGTCCGGCGCAGAACTTGTTGTACGAGTGCTCTAAACTGTTCTTCAGCAACAAATTGGTCGAACCGGTCAGTTCGCTCTCGGCTTCGGTCAACAGGCAAACAGACAATTAGTGCATCGAATGGAGACGAAGAGTGGAAGAGCACAAACCTGGAGGTTCTTTCATCAGATAAAAAGGTCCCGAATGGACAATAACCGGTGTTTTGCCCAAAGATATGGTAGTCTTAAGAGTTCCGGTCGAGTCCTGTCTCGGAACAACTGGCGATCGGTTGCCGCGAGGACTCGATTTGGGCGAACAGGTCGGGTCTGCGGGTCTTCTCACCATTTCTGACATCATTTTGATTTGAATTTCAATCAAAATTGCTATAAATGTATGGTTTTATGCATTTATGCGATACAAGCGATGAGAAGGGATTGAAAGGATTGAAGGGATTGAGAGACGATTGAGACGATTGAGACGATTGAGACGATTGAGAGACCGAACCAATCAATCGATGGCTTTATTAAACTCTTTTGTCGTCTCTTTAATAGGCCTTCAGTTCAAAACAATAACAAACAATACGTTTTGACATTTTGTTGGACTCAACGCTAAATACGACTCAAATAGAGTTAATGCGTTTCAATCGATTCAATGCTTTTACCCACAATTAGGGCTCAGATTATAGGCTGAAAAGTGGACGTAATCTATAGGTTTGGCGCAACTCATATCGATTGGTTGCCAACTTTGTTGACAATTTGTGCAAAAATCTAATTTTGACTCAAATGTCAAACTCAGACAAACAGTACAAACAATACCACTTGTGTTGACCGTAACTCCACTCAAATGTAGTGGAAATGAAGAAAACTGTTAATAAATTTAATTTTGATTTTAATTTTAGCCATAGATTAGATGAATATTTAATTTAATTTAATCTCTCGTTTCCAACGCTTTGTTTTAAGTATTAAATGTTAAGTATTTTTGTTGAGATTTGGCGTAATTTCGGTTGAATTAAAGGATGAGTTGACTTGAGTTGAAGTCAAATCTAATGATTGAATGTCTAGTCGTTTAGATCTGAAAGCCATAGAAATTAATAGTCATTTAATAACTGTTGTGTTTAAGAGTTAATCCAATTGTTTATTAGTTATTATTACGTAAACTAATGGCAAACACTTTGAAGGCTTTGTTTGAATGTCTCCAAACTATTATTGTTTTAATAATAATTGAAAATTTGGTCTTTAAGTCAATTAATTTGTTTAAAAAGTTGTCTAAAATTTTAATGCAATTAATCGAAAGCAATATTCCGTTAAAGTTATGGCAAATATTAGCTGTGATTCCAATCATTCAACTAATCATAAAAAGGTATTTGACGTCAATTGACGACTAAGTGATTGAATGAATGAATGAATGATTGATTGAATTGATGTCTGAATTTCAATAGGATTTCAAATCGAAACCAATTGAAGTCAGTTTCGATGAATCGATTTGTTTGTTGCCTTCAAATGACAATAACTTAAACTTGAGTTCAAATATCAAAACAAATGAGTCTTCGAATCGAAACTCGAGTCCATTGGACAGCAATAACACCAATAATTCAAATCAATATAAACTAAATAATTGCCAAAACAACAGAAGAGCTGAGAGTCCGCCCGACGGGGGCTGGGGTTGGGTCGTAGTGTTCGCCAGTTTCATGATTAACCTGATCTCAGACGGCGTTTCCCTCTCTTTCGGTATAATTTTCATGGAATTAGTCGACTATTTCGGCGAAAGCAAGAGTAAGACCGCATGGGTTGGCTCTCTCTTCCTCTCCATACCCCTCATCACTGGCCCTATTGCCAGCGCTCTGACCGACCACTTCGGGTGCCGTCGGGTCGCTATATTCGGCTCAATAATGTCAGCCTTGGGTTTCATTGCGGGTCAGTTCGCCACTCGATTGGAACACCTCTTCATTGCTTTCAGTTTTTCGGGTTTGGGTTTAGCGCTCTGTTATGTCACGTCTATCGTAAGCGTCGCCTATTATTTCGAGAAAAGGCGGTCTTTGGCCACCGGTCTGGCGGTGTGCGGGTCGGGGTTCGGGTCGGGCATCTTCGCCCCCTTCACCATCTACTTACTGAAGGAGTACGGCTGGAGAGGAACTCTACTTATATTGGGCGCTATATTCCTCAATATAGTCAACTTCGGGGCCTTAATGAGGGACTTAGACCTAAACCTGAGTAATAGCAGTGAAAACATTCGATTCAATGATAGCGAAAGGGCTGACAGTAATTGTGATAATAGTTATTCAAATGCACTGATTGTTAACAATAAGACAATTAATAAGATTTATAGTGAAGATCAAAGTAACGAAGACGAGCACCAAATGGGCCAAAACCCCCGATTGTGTTCGTCTCTCATTCACATTCCGACATATATTCGTCACAACGACTCGAACGCTGTCTCTCACGAAGTCATAAGTGAGTTAAGCCTTAGGAAAGGCGGGTATTTGAGACGACTTCTGCAGCGCTACCCAAAACTGGTCGCCTTTTTTATGCCTCAAGAATATCAAAACTACGACTTGAATGCCAGGAATTTGCCGACACTTCCGCTCGCTTTCACTCCGAACCCAAAAACAGTTAAATTGGAAAATGTTTTGATTGCAAAGAATTTGTCGAAAAATAATTTAAACAAAATTTCGATTAAAAAAGAACTGAGTTTTGAAGCGAACGCTAATCTGAAGAGCAGTTTCTCGCCGACGGCCGAACTGTCGCCGCTTTCGTCAAACTTGTTACGAAACCTACGTTTACAACGAGGGAGTCTTACCTACAGGAGCGCTATGCTTAACATCAAGAAGTACAGACTGCGAGCCTCGAGCGCACCCGACATATACCGCAATTCAATGGTTGCCATCGACGAGAAGGTGAGGAACGAATAGTTATAGACATTTAACTCAAACTTATATCGACTTTAGAGCGGATTTCTATACGACTTGAAAGACGTCTTCTTAGATATGATAGACTTCTCGAACTTCAAAAGCTTTCGTTACTCTCTCTTCTGTTTCTCAAACTTTCTGCTCTACGTCTGTATAGACGTCCCGTACGTCTATTTACCCGATCAGGCGATCCTTTCCGGTGCTGCTGACCGAGAGTCGGCTTCTTTACTCATCTCTATTATTGGCATTTTAAATACATTAGGAGTTGTGAGTCATTCAAATCAAATGCTTTTATTGATTAAAAATTTTAAAATAACTTAAATATTGTTTTAGGTTTTGGTCGGATATTTCGGTGACAAGCGATGGATCGACACCTCCTTATTGTACAGTTGTTTCATTTCAGTGAGTGGGCTCTCATTGGCGATAATGCCGTGGATTCAGAACTACTTAGGAATGGCTTTAATCGCTGCGCTCTATGGGTTCACTATAAGCGCAAACTATGCATTAGTTTCAGTCATTTTAGTGAATCTCATATCTTTGGATTCATTCACTAATGCTTACGGAAGTCTATTACTGGTCCAGGGATTCGGATCTCTCGTCGGCCCTCCCATTGCAGGTCCGTCTCTCTCATCAATGAGTGATTGACTCAATTATTAAAATGTGAAAATGTTGTTCCAAAGGCTGGTTATTCGACTTATTCGGCAATTATAACATAGCCTTTCATTTGACTGGTGTTTGTATTTTCATTTCGGGTGCTTTAGTGCTCCCGATCTCCAGATCTTCCAACTGCGCGACCTTTGAAGACGAGTCAACAGAAGTAACCGAATCTAGTCGTCCCGTTAGTCCCAAATTCGATGACTCAACTCATTCTAATAGTGAATCGCATGAAACACATGACATGACTTCGAAAACTCTATTCGATCGCAAAAATCTGACTTTAATTCCAATCGACAAATCACTACAAATAGAGAACGGGTTTAATAAGAATAATGTATTGATTCCAAACTCCAGATCCTTCGATAACGTAAACAATTCTATAATTAATTGAAATAATATCGAAACAAATTATTTCTCTTTCATCTAAATCTAGTAATTAATATATTTTTTCTTAAATCTATATCTCATTTATTAACATTTAATTTAAAAATTCGGACAAAATTTTTCCAAAATATATTAATCTTTTTCTGATTTTATTGCATATTTCTAACTCTAAACTTGATCTGAGTCAATTTAAAAATTGAATTTTTGCTTCAAATTACTTAATATAATATAAATAACTTATTTATTTATCTATTTATTCTCTGCTTTTTCTTTAGCTTTAAATTGATCCGAAAATCTTTTTTGTAACTAAAGTTTAGAATACAGCAGGGTTAGTCAAGCCTCGTCAGGTCGGGGGTTGAGGTAGGGGTAAATGACTTATTTTTGGCCATAATCTAATGTAAGGGTCAGCTTAAAAACAAGATGGCGTACCCCTGCCAAAATTTACGCACCATTTTGTTCCCGAAAACCGCAATTAAGGCCGATTTAACCCAATTTTAAATTAAGTTAAGCTAATTTAACTGAATTTAAATGGATTTAGCGTTAATTTAGTTAAATTTACACCATTTTTACAAAAGCGGTGGAAGCGGCCGGAAAATTCTAGGGAGGGTGTCCAATATCGGAGCAAAAACTCGTGGGGGGGAGGGGGTAGAGGCCAAATTTTTTCCTCGGGAGGGGTTGAGCCTCAACCCCTCCCCCTTGGCCAACCCTGGAGTAAAGAATAAGCATTAAAATTGGTTTAAATTTTGGTGATTAATATATTTTAGTTAAAATTGAGTTTAGTTTGAATCGCGTTTTTATTCCCGACAATACATTAACTGATTAGAGCTCTCTATCTCTCAATTACTTCAAACTATTTAATCGACTGAACGGCTATTCCTTTATTGTTGCGCCAAATGTTGCGGCAATTCTCACCTCAAGTAAGAAGCGGTAGAATTAATGCAAAGCAAAACTCGAGTTGAGTTGAGTTAAGCCCTGCCTTTGAAGAGGTATAGCGAATCAGTTAAGAAATTATAACTAAAATATAAATAAATCAATTATTAATTATAAATTTATAAATTAAATATATATTATATTAATTAAACTTGAATTTAAATAAATTGAAAAAATTATTTGAAAATTAAACAGATTTTTAAAAATTGAAATGTAAATGAACAAGGGCATGTTTGCTTTTGTGAGCCTTTACCTTAGATTCCAGCAATACATTGCAATAGACATACAGTAAAGCTATTAATTTTAATACATACAACATATAATGACAATCAAAATGTTTACTCTATATAATTGTTATTAATTTGTATATTTTGTTGTATTTAAATCTAAATCCTTTTTTTAAATTAAACTCGATATTAATGTTGAGTGAATTGAGTGAACAAACTCTCAATCACTCGATTAATACTGCGATATAGAGCTGGAGTCTAAAGGTTTTGAAATTTTGTTTTTATTTTAAAACTTCTGATTTGATTAACTTTAATAAAAGAGAAATTTGGAGATTTCACAGATTGTAGTATCAAGCAAGGTTTATATATATCAAATATATATAATATTGGTCAATTACAGAGTATCTTTAAATAAGTTTTAAATAATTTGGTCATGATAAT
>JAQIYC010000582.1:0-12708 GCA_034699545.1 Porobelba spinosa
CTTACCTATTGTATAGCGATATACTTACCATTAGTTTTGTGCTCTCGACACGAGAACATTAAAATAAAATAGTTTTGTTTTAAAGTTTTGTTTTCGTTTTTGCTTTTGTGTTCATGTGTTGGGTCCGAGACTTGGCCTCAGACCCTGTCCTCGGCAAGTCTCCCCGACTTTGGGGACCACTCATCCCGCTGGCCACTCGCCGACTCGCTGGTCACTACCAGGACATCTCACCGTCGCCGCCACTCGTCTCCTCCGCAGACCCAACGACACAACACGACACTCATCAGTGACCACTACCGCCGACGACTCCACTTCCGGTCTACTCAACTTCGACAACCGCTTCCGGTCTAACCTACCGACTCGACCCTCGACTTATCGACTCGACTCTCGAAGTCGACAACACATCCATCGCCTCGACTACTCTCGGCGATCAACTCCTATTGTGACGACTCAACGTCAACTCCGGCCGTCACATTATATAGATTAGAAAGCTGCATTCTTATATTTTATTATGTAATAACCAAACCAGGTTCATCTAGGTTCCGAAAAGAGTTATACAACTTTCTATTTTTCCTATTGTTTTGCATTAAAATAAATTTTTAAATCAAATTTTTTTAAATACTTCTAGTTATCACAAAATTATAAATTTTTGTTTTTTATATTCAGAATTAAGCACATAATCGAAATAAAATTTTAAATATTAAAAAACACGGCAAAAAAATTTTAATTAAAAAAAACAAACTCATCATGATCGCGTCTTTTATTTCAAATTTCATTTTTAATCGTTTTATTTAATTATTAAAAAATTTCAAAATCATAATTAAATTAATGTTTAAATGATATCTTTAGTCGCAATTCGAGACAAAATTAAATCCCATTTTGAGCTCTCGTTTCCACACTTTTTAATGTTATAGATCTGTCGGCAAAATGATTAACAAATTGAGACAAATATGAGAATTAGTTTATAACAGCTTTTGTGACATAACGTCAATACCTCATCGATTAGGCATTCGTTGCGAACATCACTTAACGACTCAATCGGTAATAATTTTCCATTAATTTTGTCGAATATATCGGTATTTATGGTTCGATTGCTTTCATTGAACTGATGGACGACTAAAGCAATTAAAGGAATCGAATCATCGGTTTTGTTGACTCCGAATGTCTTTAAGCTTTGACTGATCTAAGAGTGGTTTCGGTTAAACCAAATAATGATTAATGAGTTTGAAAGCAAACAACTAATTGTCGAAATTGGATGAAAAATGCGTACATTTTTGTGCGGATCCAATGCGAAGAGGATTTCAGTGTTGAGTCGTTTTGTAATCAACTTATCCTTCAGTTTATTATTAATCGATTTGTTAATTGCGCACAAAATCTGATTTATTTCGAAAATCTATTGATTGACAAATAAAACGATTAATTCAAACAATTTTCGTAAAACAAATGTCAAAACAAACAGTTTTTGCATTAATTAGACAAAAATTTTCGTTTTCAGTCAAATCGTGAATTTGCGACAAATTATCGACTTTCTCATACAAACCAATACTCGTTTCAAACGATTCAAACAATAGTTTGTATTTTACTATTTCTGCCATATTTTGGGATTAATTTTGTTTCAAATTAAGACTAATTTTATTTTAATTATTGATTTATAAAATTTGAATTAAAAAACTTTTGGACAAAAATATAGTTGAGGTCTGACTTGCAAACAGTCAAAAACGTCGAATAAATATCAAATCCGATATGACTTTAAATGAATTTAAAAACATTTTAATTTAAAAAATAGATATTAATTAAATTTAATTTAATTGAGAATTGCTATAAATATATAATATAACTGTTTATAACATTATTAAACTTACAAATCATATAATTGTTTAAATCATATAAATCACAATTTAAATACTGTAAACGTATTAACTGAATGAATGGTCAATGTATTGCACAATATATTAATGTTTTCATTAATTTGTTTTCAAATCGAAACGCGTTTTGTATTAACAGTGAAATCGCTTTACAATCAGTTAATTGTGTTTTAGTAATCAAATGAATGACTCATTTGCATGAATTTGTCGTTCATTTAATTAATTAGTTTTTGATTATTAGTAAACGTAATAATGATTTGATATTTTTGAATGTTTTGACGTCTAATAAAACGTTTCTTACTTTCAATTAATTCGTTTAACTTTTAATTATTAAATTGATATACAATTAGATTCAGACATAAAATGTCAGAAATAAAGACAAAGAACTCGAAGACTGAGTTCATTATAGCCATCGACGACGAAGAGAGCGACGAATGCGTTGACGAAAGCGTTTCCCAAACTCTGGAATCGCTTTTGGATTTAATTGAAGCGAAAGATTGTGTCGACAACGAAGTCGTCTCTCAATCCTCTCAATCGAGTGCCGAACCAGACATTAGTCCAACCGATGCAAGGCTTGGAACCGAAGAACTTAGTTATGGAAGAGTTGTTAAGCCGATCGATGAGAGCGAAGACCCGAATGAACTCGAAGTCGACATCTATTACAACGATTCGAGAGATTCGGAAAACGATATTATGTTCGATGATATGGACGAAGATCTCGAAGCGGAGGACTGTATGGTTATCGACGACTTGACCTCTCATATGGACACTAAGAGCGAACGAAGAGTCGATCGAAAGGCGAGCGAAGGTTCCGAAGACATTGAGTTCATCGAAGTATTGAATTCTGGCGCTGAAAGTGAGGCTAAAGTCGAAGAAGTGATTGAATTGAGTGACGACGACGACGACTGTCTTATCATTAATGACTCGATTCCATCAAAAGTATAAATTAATTCATATTTTTTTAAATATAATACAAATGTTTTACTCATTTTGTCTTTTCGTTTATTTTGTGTTTAATATTAAATTTGATTGAAATTCGAGACAATCGAATGGTTAGTCATTAAACGCCATTTTGTCTCCAATTTCTTATTTGATGTACATTTAAGTCAATTGTTTCCAAATAATAACATATTTTTTCATTTATTTCTTTTCAAATCAAAGCCAAACAAAATGCAAGCATTTGTCGGAAGATCTCATTCTCCGGTTTATAGTTCCGATTCATTTATACCACTTTCACAGCCGAGCACTTCATCTGCTTATAGGCATACTTCGAGTCAATTCCATGCGAGCTCTTCCTCTTCAGGTGCCTATAGTTCTAATAGCAAATCAACTTCACTCCGGGATCTGTTCAGCCGACCTCTCGAAACCTCATTTCGTGATTCTAGTCGTGTTAGTAGTTCTTCAACTCGTTATGCGATGGATGAGTCAACCAGTGCTAACGAGTCGATTCCGTTCCTCTACGACGAAGAGCCAAAGCCATCCACTTCTGACAATTCGATTAGCAATTCGAATGTCGAAGACATTGATCTAATCGCTGAATGCGTTAAACTCGACCGCAATGTCGTTCAGAATGTGTTGGATCTGATCGAAGACCAGTGCACTGTTCCCTTCATTGTTCGATACCGACAACCCGTCATCTTCGGCATCGATGCGGACAAAGTGCGACGAATTAACTCAATTTATAGCGATCTGAAAAAGGCGAGAGAAAGGGCTAAAGAAGTGGAGACAAGCCTCAGGAAACAGAACCGAATTAACCCCCAATTGAGTGCAGCCCTAAAGCGGTGCAAAAACCTGTTCGAAGTCGAACACCTCTATAGGCTTTGCAGAAATGAAAGCGAATTGTCTGAGAAGTATAGGAATCTAGGCTTAGGCGAGAGTGCCATCGCTGTCCTCGAAGGCAAACGTCTCGATCCCAACCATTTCGTCAATCGGTTTGCTGTCGGTATGTCTGAACTCGATATTTGTTTAAGTTTTGCCAAAATTTCTATTTAATTGCAATTAATTTAAACTAAATTTTTTGTTTCAGAACTGGACAGCGAAGACGCTGTCAAAGAGGGCTGGTATGTGAATGGCCGGCACTTTTGTGATAGAGAATATAAATAAGCTCTGAATAACTGATAATGATTTGTGTTTCAGGTTTGCCATAATTGCTGATATAATTAGTAAAGACTGCGATGTTCTCGAGTTTCTGATTGCGGCGTAAGTCTAGTGTTAATCGAATTGCTCTTAAATTTAGACTTTGTTTAACTGTCGATAAACTAATTAATAGCTATAAACAACACATTCCTACTCTTCAAGTGGTTGTAAATCAGGAAAAAATCGATGAATTAAATGCTGAAAACGATTCGCGAAATAAAGAAATGATTCAAAAATATTTCCGATTCCGTTGTTTCATGAAACCGATCGACAGAATCAATGCGCACTCGTATATGGCTATAGAGAGGGGCGAAGCCATTGGAGTACTTAATGTTTACATTGAATTCGAGACAATTATTTTGAACAAATTGATAGACTATTGCGTTTCGAAATGGAATCGTTGTATAACTCACTTTGTGGTCAGTAGTGTTCGAATTGCTTTCAACAACCAATTGAAACCAAGTCTTGAGGATTACATTCGATGGGAATTAAGACATTCATCGCATATGACAGCACTCGATGTCTTTCGCAATAACGTTAAATATCTTCTATTAGAGCCACCGCTTAGGGGAGAGTTTGTGATCGGTGTTGACCCCGGATTCGACAGCGGGTGCAAAGTTGCCGTCGGTTTGTCATTCAATTGATTTGAAATATTGGTTTAGTTAACAATAAGTTGTGCTCTTCCAGTGTCGCCCTGGGGTGTGCCTCTTGAGTGCAAAATACTCAAACTGGACAATAGGGCCAGTTTTGGCACTTCGGCACAAATACTGAAAGATCTGATGCAGAACCACCGGTGCTCTATCATTGCTTTGGGGAACGGGAACGGGTGTCGAAGATTTGAAACATTTTTGTTGCATAAAATCGAATCGAATTTCTTTCAACCGATTAATGTCAAGTATAAGATCATCAACGAGTCGGGCGTCAGCTACTACTCCGTCACCAATGAGGCCAAAGCAGATTTGCCGCACTTCCCGCCCCATATGATTGGCGCCATTTCTATCGCCCGAAGACTTATCGATCCTTTGAGTGAATTAGTCAAAGTCGACCCAAAACGCCTTCAAGTGGGGATGTATATGGTATGGCAGGGCTGTTCGCACCGGCATATGTCAGAGTTGCCGACAAATTCGATTATTTAGTTATCAATCGAAGCAATCATTTAGTGCTTCGGTTTGTCGTTAACTCCGACATATTGTCTGACCATTACTTGTATTCATTCTTACGTTGACTTAAACCGATTAAAGCGCGACATCGAAGAGGATTTGGTGAAGAAGGCGTTCCATGAGGTGGCCGTCGAATGCGTCAGCTTTTGTGGCGTTGACGTCAACGTATGTTCCGTTGAATTGTTGAGGTTTGCTATACGACACCACTTTTGTTCGGTTTGTCTCATCACTTATGTATACCCTATACCCGGCCAACAGCAAAGTCGCGGGTTTGGGCTCAAACATAGCGCAGATGATCCTAAACAAGAGACTTCGCGACGGACTCTTCACCAGTAGATCTCAGCTGAAGAACATCGATGGGATCGGTTGGAAACAGTTCGAACAAAGCGCCGGATTTATCAAAATAATGCCCTCAACTAGTCGTACGAACTATGGCTTAGATTCGGTTACGACTAAGAAATTAAAGTTAGTTTTGATTTCGGTTTTGAGTTTCTATTAAAATACTAATATTTGTAGCGATGAGTGTTCGGACAAACGGTTGGCCACATCTACCGACGACTTCGACCCATTGGACTCGACTATCATTCATCCCGAGTCGTACAGCAGTGCCAACACATACATCGAACTGATCGGCGCCGACAAACAGGAGATCGGAAAGCAGTCGATTCGCAACAAAATCAAAAATAGCTCCGAATCGTATAGTTTGCCAGAAATGGCACAGTTATGCAATGCGCACCCGGCGAACATGAAGCTCATAATCGAAGGCCTGTCCAATAGTATTGATTTTGATTATCGCATAAATTTCAAACAAATCTATATTCCGGAGATTCAACACTTCAACGATTTGACTGCAGGCAAGAAACTGAAGGGACGGGTAGTTAACGTCACACCAATGGGTGCTTTCATTGACTGCGGGATTGTTCACGGAATTAGCGCTTATTTAAACGCAAATGAATGCGAAAAACATTGCATTTCAGTGAATGACAACGTTTTAGTCAAAATCATATCAATTGACAAACAATTGCAAAGATTTAAAGTCTCAGTCATTAATGTCGTCAAAAATAATGTTAAATTCACTTAAATGTTAGTCTGTTTTGCAATTTATTTAAAATTATAATTATTTTTATTGAAAAGCATTCCTAAAATTGTAAACTCAATTCACAAATATATATATTTTTTGTTTGAATTTGATATACAATTGAATTTAAATCTAAATATTTTCGAAATACATTATTCGTTAATAAATACCATTTTATAAATAAAAAAATCTATTTATAATTAATCGATTGGTTAATAAAATGAGTCAATAGTAGGAAAGGCTTTGTAAATAATTAAACTTTTTACTGAATTTACTATACATTCTATAGAATCTATACCATTGATACCCGATTTGATTTAAATGAGGTTTTCTGTAAATATATTTAATCGATAGTATTCTTCAATTTGTTTTCATAATTCATTAAAAACCAGTTTATGTGAGAATTAATTCCAGAGTTAATGAGAGGACAGAACTGTTTAAATAAATATATATAAAAAGTATATTTTAAAAATATATTCGCTTATAATGTCTGGTATTTTCGGATTCAAACCCCAATTCTCTAACCGAATGAGAATAATAACTAAATCGAGAATTATGTCTAAGAAAGCACTTAATTCGAGCTTTAAATCGGTTTAAATTTCGGATAATAGAACGTCTGACCACAAGTCGACTGCTCCGCACAATCGATGACAACCGGGACGTCAATCATAGGGTTGTGTTGAATACAAATCAATATTTCGTCGACTTTTTGAGACTTGGAGTTGTGTCGCTCAGTCAAGCACTTGATCTGCGCCTTATGGCCCAACTTATCGCGAAGTACTTTATCGAAAGTCACCAAATCATAGGTCTTGTCATTAGTCGGTATTATATCCTTATCTTTGAGCCACTGATAGACCGGAAACTGTTTATACAGATTGAGAGTATAGTTGAAGTAATCGATTTGTTTGGTCTTAGTACAGGTGCCGTGTTTTTCCCACTCGTGCCGCCAAAGACTGTCTTCCGACGAATGGGGCAATAGATTCGGCCAATCGCTCACTAAATCACTTTTGATTCGATCCAAGTTTTTAACTTCAAATTTACGCTCAAAACAGCAAAATTGAGGCCAACTCTGGTTCGCAAATGTGGGCCAAAGGCCGTGAATGAGCCACTTGTCGGTCTCGAACTTAAGACAATGACTGTCCTCACAGGCACTGGTCGGCCACCGAAGTGTCAGAAGACTGAAGTCATAGGTGTATTGCGCGGAACAATTGCCCACAAATTTGGGTCGTTTTAGTTCCGGAGTCTCACTCGAGAGGTAGAGACTTATGATTACAAATCCTATTATAACCGCAAACCCAATCACAAGAACTCGAGTCAGAAACTGATTTCTGGAGCGACGGCTGTCATCGACATTCAAAAGCATGAACTCCTGGTCTGACATCACTTTCACTTCGCTTTTGTTGATCACAACAATAGTTAGACTTTTAATACATTTATATTTAATTCAAAAATTAATTGTTTTTATCGAATATATGAGTATTTGTTGTTTTGAATTAATTAAAATCAATGTTTAGTTACTGTAATTGAGTCAAGACTTTAATGTTTGACAATATGTGTAAACCGTAAACAAAAGTGCGTTTCATTCAAATCCTTATCGTTTAAACTCCGCCTATATTTCCAAATCATATGATTCTGTGTTTGCATTGAATCGACTAATTATTATATTTGTTATTTGTATTAATTTTCAATTGTTTTCTCAAACCATTCCTTTTGTAGCATTTTATGGCATTTAATCGAATTCATATCAATCGCTATAATAAGAGTATAACAAATATATAGAGGAATTACCCGCACATTAAACAACAATTATCTCAGATATAAAGAAGCTTTTCTACCAAAAACTAAACTTTTTACCCGTAAAACTTGTAACAAGATAACTTTTAAGATAAGATTTAAAATAACCCTTAGTGTGTAAATATTAGATTAATTTTAAAAGTGAAAAGTTTAGTTAGTATTCAATTACGAATTAAAAAATGATGTTTATATTAAATGATTACAAAATCGAGATACTGTAACAGGGTGAAAATTTGGAAAATAGAAATGTAGATTTACAATATAGAAATGTATGGCGGGTTGGCTATTAGAGGCGAATTACTGCAGAATGTCTTGAAAATAGGTATTATTTTAATAATTATTAGACATAGAATTCGACAACATTTTCGACTTAAAACTTGTCCAATTTCGAATTTATTAAATTTAACAAGATTTATTTGAATACCCGACTCATCTAGAATATGAATAGTAATTGCCCATTATTTATATGTACTATCTCGAGATTTGTCCTGAAAAATTTACTCTGATAATTTATACTAAATATGGAATTAAAACTAATATATTTGAATCAATTTTAAATAAACTTATATTTCCTTTTTAAGTGCTCGGGAATGTCGTTTGTAGGCTAACCAATAGAAAGGCAACAAAAAAAGGATATTTGAAATGTTTGAATATTTAAACTTTAATAAATTTTAAAGTATAAATAAAGAATATTCAAATTTAATTAATTTTTATACTGCATATTAAATACTAAATTCAAATTTAAATTAAAAGTAATTAAAATTTGAGTATAGTTCAATATTAAAACATTGCCAATTTTAACTAAAAACAGCAAGGTATTAAAAAAAATTTTAATTTCATTTACAAATAGTTTTGCAAAATCTATATAATTGCCTCGACCCAAGGCAACATGTAAAAAACCAAGAATAAATATCACTGCAATAATGAAAACCCTCTACCCCACCCTCACCCCCACCCACCCCACCCTGTGCAAGTCAAAAGAAATCTTAGATAAGAATATGATAAGAGAATCGAAAGTTTGAAAACTTATATAAATTGAAGACTTGTTTCCTATTCTCATATAAATTAAGTTAGATTTCAATAACTGATAAAATACTTAATTATAGTTTCAATGAATTAAACCAATTAGTGCTATATTTAATGCAATTAACAGATTATAGATTAAATAAATGTTTACTTTTTATGATAAAATATGAGATAAACGAAAATATTGTTATAATTAATGCCTAAAAAGCTAAGTCTCAGAAATGACATAATTCTGATTGTGTTTATGTAATGATAACGTAAACAGAATTTGTATTTTTAATAATCGCTGGAATTCGCATAAATTGTTTACGAAATTCAAATCATTATCTCTTAAGTCATTAAACGCTATTTGTTTGCGATATTCAGTCAAATGTCGAAAACTATTTCGCAATAATTGCAACGATTTGTTGATTCGCCGATCTATTCAATAGCTTTCGACACCAAACCTGTCAATACGTGTTCTCTGACTCACAGTTCATATCATTTACAGTTTGTTTTCCTATTAATACTTCGACTAAAAAAGCCAGAATTCCTTTAATTGAGCATAAATTACGTAATTGTTATAAAGAATCCGGAATCTAATTGAAAGAATGAAACTATAAATAGAATGAATTAATCCGAAGAGAATGAGAAGAGTATCGAATCGAACAGATTGGGTGACAGCGAGAGAGTTAATACATGACGTAATGTATTGTCATCTGAGGTAAACGTAAACATTGTGTTCCCAACACGTCATCCAAAGCGTTATATTAATCGCAATTCGCGTTAAATGATCTCAAAATTGCATTTTAATTGAATTGAAGTCAAAGTCAAACATAAGTCTAAGCTCTGATGCTTTCGATTGAATTCATTTAAATTAAAATATTTAAATCCCATTATATTTATACAATTTATAAAATCATTATTTATTTTATTTATTTATTCATATCTCGACTACAATAGCAAAACATTCAATAATTTTGTGAATTTTAACTTAAATCCGAAAATCAAACCAAAAATTCTGCCAATAATTGAGTTGAAGTCAAAAGTGATAAAAGATTTAGTAATTAATTACTTAACAAAAAATAAGTCGACTTTTGGACCGAACGAGCGGTGATTGGAAACCAATGACTGGAATCGTGTCTATCGAATGAGTGCCTCATTTGCTCTAATCCTCGATCTGTTGACTAATAATTGCCAATCGATTCCATTCTTCTTATCATATCTTCACTTCTCGTCAATTGACGCAAACTCTTGGACTATATCTCGAAATCTATTTAAATATTAATTAATTAGAAATTGAATTCATTTAATGTAAACCTATTTATTCGAAACACTTGTGAACCACAAATGGATTTGTTTTTTGATTAATGTTTTTAAAACTTAATTATTAATTGATTTAGAAATTAATTATTTCTATATTAACTCAAATGAAAGTTCAAAACTTTTTTGGTTATATAATAATCGGAAACATTTTAAATAGTAATTTATGATAAAGTGTTTAACTATTTATTTGCCAAAAGTTTTTTTCTATAAATTATTTTGATTTTAAATTATAAAATAAGTATTAAAAGCAATAATAAGTCGAATGTCGTCTCGAAAGCGCCGAAACTCTTCGTCGAAACACTGTTGTGACGGCTGTTCACAACCGAAGCGCTCGAACTATGGAAGACCCGCTCTTTTCAGTGATGATAGGGAAGCACAGGAAGAGTTGGCTAATTGTGATTATTCGGTAAAAGTAACGCTAGAATCGGCCAATAAGGGACTCGTTAGTAGACGCATTCGGGTCTACGCGGACGGCATATACGACATGTTCCACGCGGGCCACGCGCGGCAGCTCATGCAGGCCAAGAATGCCTTCGCCAACGTCTATCTCATTGTCGGCGGTTTGTCTGCACTTCCGCTTCCGGCCTAAGGTTTGGTTGACTTACGTTTTGTTTGTATTTTTAGTAAATAGCGATCGACTGACAAATCAGAACAAAGGAAAGACAGTTATGAATGAGACGGAGAGGTATGAAGGGGTTAGGCATTGCCGATATGTTGATGAGATAGTACGCGACGCGCCCTGGGTTTTGACCGACCAGTTCTTGGAGGAACACAAGGTTTGCTAACTTTACTCGAATGTCAAATGTATTGCCATTTCAACGATTGTCTTCGTCTGAATGTGAGCACAGATAGACTTCGTCGCACACGACGACATACCCTATGGTTCGAGTGATTCGGACGACGTTTACAATTACATCAAATCGAAGGGAATGTTTTTGACGACTCAGAGAACGGACGGCATATCGACTTCAGACTTAGTCTCGCGAATAGTTCGCGATTACGACGTCTACGTCCGGCGAAACCTCGCGCGCGGCTACTCAGCCAAAGAACTCAATGTTTCGTTTCTTAATGTGAGACCACTTTTAATGATTTGCTTTTTATATTTGTTTAACTCTTTTTGCAAATCGAATGATTAGGAAAAGAAATTTATACTTCAGAACAAATTGGATGAATTCAAAGATAAGGGTAAGTCGTTTGTGGAGGACTTGGGACAGAAACGACACGAACTTATCCAGAAATGGGAGGACAAGTCCAGAGAATTTATTCAAAACTTTCTGGAGCTGTTCGGTCGCGACGGAAGGATTGTTAGTATTCATTGAAATGAACTTTCGATAAAAATTTAATTTTAAATTTCTATATTAGACTGGATTCTGGAGTCAAAGCACTGGTAGACTGAAAAGGGCGTTATCTCCGGCGCCGAGTCCTTCATCGAGTCCCTCCCGAAACGGCGAAGACAACAATAGCCCAAATCCTAAACACTTTCGTTCCTATTCTCCACTACTGGACAACAATCACTATTCGGATGAAAGCAGTAGTGATGAGGAAGCGGTCAAATACTACACTTCGACGCACCAGCGCTCACTCGAACCCATTCAACAATAAGGACTGGATTTAAGTTTTATTTTATTTATTTATTTGTAATTTTACCTTTTGTGCAAATCTTAGGTCTAGTCATCAAAACTCGAAAATGTTTTATAATTATTGTGTAAAACGTATTTAATGTTAGTTTTTGTGGTTTAATCTAAGTTTTGTTCAATTTTCGGTTGTTTACAAAATTATTTATTTTTATTCTTTTCTTAAAATGACTTTAATTTGAATTAAATACAAATTATATAAAATTCAAAATAGAAAGGGTTTTGACTTTTTGAATGTTATTTAAAACCAATTTATATTTTTTACCGACTTTTGATCAAAATGTAAATCCAAATAAAGATATTTAAAGAAAATGATAAACAAATATAAATAATTGTTAATCTATTTTCTCATCCGTTGTTGAAAACAATTGTTTGAATCACATATATGTTTGAAATATGTATCGAATTGTTGTTCAGAACCAATTGGTTGCCAATTGTCTGTATTTTGAAACAACAAATGCTTTCAGACTTAATGAATAAATATATGAAATGAAATTAAAATTTTGTATTTTTGCAATATTTAGCAGTAATTATCGATAATGAGAAAAATATTTAATTATATTAAAACCTAACCTTGAAATTTGATTATCTTTTTTAATGAAGTGTTTTTCAATTAATATACAGTGAGAGTTTTAAGTCCCGAAAATATTTTGGAATGTAGTTAGTGGTGAGTGAGACTGGAAATTGGAGTCAACAGGCAGCTAATGGGA
>JAQIYC010000583.1:0-12696 GCA_034699545.1 Porobelba spinosa
GAATATTTTTGTAAAACTCATTGTCTTTTGTTTCTGACTCTTGTAATGTCCACATCTGACCACTGAATAAAAGTTTTTGGAAAATAAGAAGTGTTTTTCCTCCAGTTGTCGCATAACCGGCAAATATTTATTCAGTTTTTAAGTTTTTTATTAGTTTTGCCCCGAAACTGGCAATAGTTTTGGCAAATATTAGGCACCAGTAGTATAAATATAAATATAAGTTCAGCCAATATTTGTCAATTCAGTTATAGTTTTAGTTTATTTTATATTAGTTTTAGATATTTTGTCGCAGTTTAGGCAGAGTATTGACCAGTTTTAGAGATATAGTTGAGAATCGGCGCCAGAAGTGCCGAAACAGTAATTTTATAGTTTGTGAAAGTGTCGGCAATTACGTCAATCGCTCCACCATCTGAGTCTACATCAACCCCCAACCCCCGTTAAAGCCCACTCTGACCAGCAAGGTCGAGGGGACTATAACATTTTGGTGGAGTCGCCGCGGGTAGCCGTGCATACTGCCGACCGTTGAGCAGCGATTCCGTAATTTTTCCGGCGCCGACGAACCCTATCTTCGCTGTCGCCAAGTCTACAGTTTTCGTCGATCTCTTTTTGGACGACATTTCGAATCTTTTGATTACAGATTTGTTTTGATGGTTAAGTGAAAGATATTTATAAGTTGCGACTCAACTGTTGGCCAACTGTTCAATTAAACTAATGATAGGCTTTTGTTAGGCTTTCTGATTCAAAATTTCAAATCAATTCAAGCAATTGTTGGGTCATTTGTTGGGTCGAGTCATTTGGGGAATAAAGTTAAAAAACAGAAAATATAATTTAAGCCAATTTTGATTTTCTATATTTATTTGCAATCATATGTTAACAAAAATTTAAATTCAAAAATCTATTTGAAAATAATTACAATTCAAACAAATGAGTAAAGAATAGTGAAATGGCTTCGAGTACTCAGTGTTGACTCCACTTAATAGTCTTGATGTCAATGCCCTCCTCAACCATCTCCCAGAGCGGACTCATTGCCCTCAACCGCTTGACGTGAAAAATGCATTTCCGGACCGTATAGTCTATCTCTTCCTCAGTCGTAAACCTTCCGATTCCAAACCGAATGGAAGAGTGGGCTAAGTCTTCGTCGGAACCAATGGCTCTCAAGACATACGACGGCTCTAATGAAGCGGAAGTACAGGCACTGCCCGAAGAAAGCGCCACATCTTTCAGTGCCATCAGTAGACTCTCTCCTTCGACGTAAGCAAAGGATAGGTTAACACAACCCGGATATGAGTGGTTTGGGTCACCGTTTCGAATCACTTTCGGCAGTTCAGCCATTATTTGGTCGACAAGTCTTTTAGAGAGAGATTCAACCCATTTGTGGTCGGACTCCAGTTCCTTCATTGCTATATCACAAGCAGTTCCGAACCCGACAGTCAGTGGTGTCGGAACTGTTCCGCTTCTGATACCCCTTTCCTGTCCGCCTCCGCTCTGAATCGCTTCGATCCTAACTCTGGGCCTTCGCCGCACATACAAAGCGCCAATACCTTTGGGTCCATATATTTTATGACCACTTATTGACATCAAATCAATGTTCATATCGTTAACATTGATCGGAACCTTTCCAACAGCCTGTGCGGCGTCGGTATGAAAAAACACTCCTTTCGAACGACACAACTGTCCGATCTGTGCAATCGGTTGTTTGACTCCAATCTCGTTATTTACGGCCATTATTGACACCAAAACTGTTTTCTCACAAATCGCGTCTTTAAGACAATTCATGTCAACGACACCCGAGCTCTGGACGGGAAGGTAAGTGACGCGAAAGCCTTCGTTTTCGAGATAACGACAAGAGTCGAGAACACACTTGTGTTCGGTTTGGGTCGTAATTATGTGGTCTTTTCGGTCTCTATAGAACTTCGCCACTCCTTTCAGTGCAATATTGTTCGATTCGGTGGCACCGGATGTGAAGATTATCTCTTTGGGTTCGGCGCCGATAATGTCGGCCACACTCTTGCGCGCAGTTTCGGTCGCCGTTTCCGATTCCCAGCCATACGAGTGAGTCCTCGAGTGAGGGTTTCCGTATTGTGAGATCAGGAAAGGCATCATTGAGTCCAAAACCCGCGGATCTAAGGGTGTCGTCGACTGGGCGTCCAAATAGAGCGCCCGAAGAGGCGGATCAGCTACGGGTTGGGAAGTGATATGCCTTCGACCTATCGGTGCGATATTTGAGTCAATTATTTCAATAAATTAATAATTTTCTGAACAATACTTAAGACATGAATGCAATTGAGTTTCGAGTTATGACACAAAAACAGATTCAAAGTACGACTCAATCGACTCGTTGTCACCATTTTCTCCAAATTATTTGTCAAATGCTTTACAGAAAACATATTTTAAATTATGTTTAGCTTTCATTAAATTAATTAAATTTCAAAATCATTGCAAAAATGCGTCGAAAGTTTGGCTTAAATTTTGATTTTGTTTTCTTATTTCAAAAGTACATGAATTTCGTGTCAAATAATTGCGATTCGGACTAAACGTAAGCTTTTGTTGATTGCAATCAAACGCATGAAAACAAGTCTAAAAGTTAACTATTTCTTCATTAACTAATTAATCATATTTGCAAATAAACCAAATTTATGTCAATTTAATTACTTAAAGTTGCAGTTTGTTGCAGAATCAAACTGATCCTGATAAATTTGCAATAAATATTGTATGACATTACTTGTGTCACTTCCCACAACTTAAAGGTGGATGAGATTAGAGGTTTTAATATAAAAAACGTTTATATAAATAAAATCGATTGAATGGATAAAAGCAATGAAGGGTTGGGTTTAGTTTAGCCAAAGTTGGCGTAATTTCGTGTTTGTATAGCAATCGCAATGAGTTTGAGTGTAAGTCGAGTTGTGAACGACGAGTGTATTCGTACGACAAGTCATTCTGTTTTGTTGAATGAGAGCTAATATAATAATAATTAAGAAATACAATACATATTAAAATGGATTTACAGTCGGCTCTTCTCTCCAGGTATTCATCACTCAATCGATTCATTTGTTTATGTCTTTTAAACTGTTTTGTCGACAGATTGAGTCAATGAGTCATTGATTTATTCATTGATTTAATGATGAGTTTCGAGTCAATCGATTCACTTATTTGACGACAAAATCTATTTGTTTTTGTCAAACATTTTGTTTACTTTTGGTTACATTTTATTTAATCGATTCAATCATTTCGAGTGTTTTTATCACAAATAGTATTAACAATAGTATTGGTATTGAATGTCATAATTAGGTTCACGTCTGCGATCCCAACACCGATGCGCTTAAGAGACCTAATCCGTCAAATACGAGCCGCGCGGACGGCAGCCGACGAGCGCTCAGTTGTGCAGAAGGAATGCGCGTATATTAGGTCGACCTTCAGAGAGGAAGACAACGTCTGGCGCTGTCGTAATGTCGCGAAACTCCTCTACATTCATATGTTGGGATATCCCGCCCACTTCGGACAGGTATGGCATCATATGTCTGACCACATGTTTGCCCCGAATGACCGAAACTGTCATTTGATTGACCGATAGCTCGAGTGTCTGAAACTGATAGCTTCGCCGCGATATACAGACAAACGGATCGGCTATTTGGGAGCAATGCTTCTCTTGGATGAGCGACAAGACGTTCATCTCCTCATCACTAACTCGCTTAAGAAGTAATCGATTCGCCACTCGTTTCCGATTGATTTAATTGTGCGAACCATTTGTTTTTTCAGTGATTTGAACTCTCAAACCCAGTTCGTCGTAGGTCTGGCCCTTTGCTGTTTAGGCGCTATTTGTTCGCTTGAGATGAGCCGAGACTTGGCCGGAGAGGTCGAGCGACTGATGAAGTCTTCGAACACGTTTATCAAGAAGAAGGCGGCCTTATGTGCCGCTAGGATTGTGCGCAAAGTGCCCGAACTTATGGAAATGTTTTTGCCGGCGGCCAGGAGTCTCATCACTGAGAAGAATCACGGTTTGAGACCAACACTGCTTTATAACTCAATTATATATTTATCTTACATTCAATGATAGGATGCCTTATCACTGGTATTATTCTGATAACCGAAATGTGTGAACAAAATAACGAAACATTACTTTATTTCAAAAAGGTTTGCAAAACAAAGCATTGATTACTAAATGATTAGTTTGTTTCCAATATTTTGTGTCAAACTATTCGTCAATTGTTTTTTCTGTATGTCTTTAACGCTTCACTTGTATTAACACTGGATTTGTTGTTCAGTTCAATGAGGTTTGTGTCGAGTTATGTCACTTCTTGACCCTCTGTTCCCCAAATATGCTGTCAGTTCTGAAACACTTTTGTTTGTATTATAATTTGCAATGATTTGAATTGTGATGTAAACCCAATCTGTATTATCGGTACAGATGGTCCCCAATCTGGTTAGGATATTGAAGAACCTAATAATGGCCGGGTACTCACCCGAACACGACGTGTGCGGCGTTAGCGACCCTTTCCTTCAAATCAAAATTTTACGTCTTTTGCGATTATTGGGAAGAAATGATTCGGAAAGCAGTGAAACAATGAATGACATCTTAGCTCAGGTTTGCAATGGATTTGATTGAGTGTTGATTAGTCTAATCGAATGGATTGACCCAAAGGTGGCCACAAATACCGAAAGCAGTAAAAATGTTGGAAACGCTATACTCTATGAAACCGTCATTTCAATTATGGACATCAAATCGGAAGGGGGTCTCCGGGTATTGGGTGTCAACATATTGGGTCGCTTTTTGCTCAACACCGACAAAAACATTCGATACGTCGCTCTGACCACTCTCTTGAAGACAGTGACCGCCGATTTCAATGCAGTCCAACGGCACAGAACCACAATTGTCGAGTGTCTGAAGGATCCGGACGTTTCAATTCGCAAAAAGTCGATGGAATTGTGTTTTGCATTAATTAATTCGAATAATATCCGAACGATGTCTAAAGAGTTGATCCAATTCCTCGAAAAGGCTGATCCAGAGTTCAAGTCCATTGTTTCGAGTAATTTATGCATTTGTGCGGAAAAGTACTCTCCGGGCCATAAGTGGCACATCGACACTGTCATCAAAATCCTGACGACGGTATCCAATCATCAGTTGCTTATATCTCAATTCAACCCTAACCTCAATCTCTATTTCCCGAAAAGGCCGGTAATTACGTGCGCGACGACGTGGTCGGGGGTCTCATTGAACTGATTTCAGACACGAATTCGCTTCACACTTATGCCGTCCAAGAGTTGTACAAACAATTGACCGGAGATTTGGAGTCAAAGCAACCTATGATTCAGGTGTCGATGTGGGCGTTGGGAGAGTTCGCAGACTTATTGACTCTTCCGATCACTAATCACGCGGAACAGGCGAACGACACGGAACCGAACGAAGCGCTGGATGTGACTGAAGATGACGTTATCGACAAATGTGAAGAAATACTTTCGACTAATTTAATGACTTTAGTGACTAAGGAGTACACTATCGGCGCTTTAATCAAACTGAGTGTCAGATACCCAAACACTGCGTCTCGGGTTAAGAGCATTATTGATATCTTCGGATGTGATCATAGCGTAGAACTACAACAAAGATCTGTTGAGTTCGCGTCACTCTTCTCCAAACACAACCACTTGAGGGCCAGTGTTCTCGAGAGAATGCCTCCGATGACTGTGCGCGCAGACAAACGCAATGGCGTTCAGAATGGGGAGACCATCGAAGAAGATATTAACTATGACACCAATGAGTTAGCACTCAATAAAAAAGAAAGTAAACCAAACTCTCAGACGAACAGTTCGGCGCTCTTAGACCTGTTGGATGTGTCCATATCGCCGGTCAAGACGAACGACACTATCAAAGCTCTGCCCATATCTGAGTCGACAGCCAATGATGTGTTAGACCTATTGGGAGGCATTGATTTAAGCCCAACCACAAACAGCACTTCCCAACCCCAACCCCAACCCCAGCAGTCGGTCCTTCCGAACAACATATTCAACAACGCATTGAACGAAACGCAAACCAATAATCTATTCGACGGTTTCCTAAATGACGTCAAACCTAATCTTCAAATTAATAATTCGATTCCATCTATCGTTGCGTTCGATAAAAATGGATTGAAATTAGAGTTCAGTTTTGAGAAGCCGTCCGACAATCCAACGCTAACTATCATATCATTAACCGCAAGCAATGCCACGTCATATCCGATCGAAGAGTTTCTATTCCAGGCCGCCGTTCCTAAGGTTCGACTGATCCTAAAATATTAGTTTAAATAAAAGTAAACTAATTTTGAATTGATTTGCGCAGACATTCCAATTGCAGTTAATGCCGCCAAACAGTAACAAAATCGGAGCAAACAATTCGGGAACCGTTAACCAACTGATCAAAGTATTCAATCCAAATAAGGTATAAGTGTTTGCTTTAAGCGATTGTCGGTTTGAATAACGATTTAATTATTGTTTAAACACTAGAATCAGTTAAAAATGAGACTTCGGTTGTCATACCAGCAAAACGGGAATAACGTGACGGAACAGTCAGATGTAAACAATTTTCCGGTCACGACATGGCAATAGAACGACCGATAAATAGGTACTAAAGACTAATAAACTAACAAACGATGGCTCGAGTAATGACTGCTCGACTGCACACAGCGTTCTATAGAATGACGACAATTGTGTCTCTATTTCCCAATGACTTCGCCGACAAGTTTTCGACGGATTTGTTAGTTTTGAAATTATTATTATTGCTATGAATTTGATATTTTATTATACATTTAAATGAGTTTTAAATATAAGTTATGCAGAAATCTATGTATAAATTAACGGAAAAATCTTGTTTTCGTAATATATTTATGTATATAAACACTAATTATTGTTTTGTTCATAAAATTGGGTTTTTAGCGCTACTCTGGAGAAGGGATTACTATTTAATTATTTAAATAAATTTCTATAATTTTAACAATTGATTCGCTATAGTATTGACTTACAGGCAGTGTCTATATCAGAGAACCTGTACTCAAAACCTAAATCCAATGTTCTTTTTGGTATCACTTTCTGACCTTCAGTCATCATGACTGCGCGCTCAGCCCCGAAGCCCAGTTTTACCGCAAACTCAGGCAATGGGATGACAGTCGGTCTCCACATCGCTCGGCCTACAGCTGTTGAGGGTTTGAACGAGAGTTTAGTTCAAATTAGGCATCGATTCAATTAGTCTAACCTTTAGTGAACTCATAGTTTGTGATTATTTGTGGCGAAACTCCATTCAAAACTCCCGACACATTGTCTTCTTCTATGGCAAAAATGAATAGGTTTACCAGATCTTCGATATGAATCCACGGGAAGTACTGTTTGCCAGAGGCTATGGGTCCGCCCAAACCCAAATAGAACGGAATGATTATCTGTTTTAATATTCCTATTCAGAGATCGAATCAATATATCAATTGATTTGCATTAACGGCAATAAAGTCTTCACAAACCGCCGTATTTTCCCAAAACAACTCCAGATCTAATGATAACTGTGCGAACGCCCAGCTCTGGAGGCAGTTCGGCTGCCTTCTCCCAATCCCTACATAACTGCGCCATAAAGTCATTCCCTCCTTCGCTCTCTTCAGTGTATTCTTCGGTAAGACTCGGCCTATAATAACCGACACCAGAGATCGTAACCAAGACTTTTGGCGGATCTGTCATACGTTTGATAGCATTCGCTAACGCTTTGGTCGTTTCGATTCGACTTGAGATCACATTCTGACGGAACCCTTCAGTCCATCTGCGCCGCGGGTCCAACACGTTCTGACCCGAGACGTTGATCACAGCTTTGGTGTCTTTGGGTAAACCCTTAAGCGTAATGTCCGACTGAAAGCAAGAGTTAATTATTACACAAAAACTCAATTAAGTCGAGAAAAACATTGTTTCTATGGAAACAAAGTTTGGTTTTTTGGAAAAAAAAGATTGTTTTGACAAAAATGGAAAACGAATTCATTATCGAATCGTCTGAATCGGTTCAAACTTCTAAATATCAGCGAAAAAGAAGAAGTTCTTTGTTCGGAATGCAGAGCAATGGCAGTGCGAATGCAATTCCTGACGACACAGACTCTTCTCCCATTCCTCCGGTAGTCTCAGTAATCGGAAATTCTTTTTAGAAAATATCTTATATTTCCAGTTAATTACAGTCGGGTTCCCGATCTCGACGACTGGCGACCTGGGCTGACAACACCAGTCCAGAGATCCAACAATTAAGAAGTGTTGAGTCAAACGATTATCTCTCGAAAACAAATCAACAAAAACTGGCGGAAAGTTCTGACAATGACGTCACGCCTATGATCCCAGATCTCGAAGAAGTCAACGACTATGAAATGGCACAACAAGTGGCCGAACCTCCCAGTGCTCACAATCAGATCATAAGCTTTCAAGAATTGGATAAGAATTTGCCCAAACATTCGACTTTCGCTTCACTCGACGGAACGGATTTGACTCAATTGACTCACTTTTGTCTTCCGGAGAGTCAAGTGAAAGAAGAAGACATCGCTTGGAGTTGGGATTACCTCATGTCTGACATCACTTCGAAGTTAATGTCTGACTCAGACTCTAACGCCTTAAACGGATTAGCGATTCGACGATTCGCCCCAAACTAGATTCGATGTATTGATTAACTAATTATTTAAATCTTATTGTAATTCAAATAAAGAATTGCTTAAACTTATAGATATTGAGGAATCAAATAAATCTAATCAATGATATCCAAAAAGATCTGCAAATAAAACCAAATCAAACCATAATTTTAATTAAATCCTTAAAGTGATTGGAACTCAATGTAGAACTCGAATCAGTTTAGGCTATTTCTTATTGCACTTAAATTTTAAGATTAAACATATTGGGAATGTTATAAACTATAATTGCTATTTATTTTGTATTTATTTTGCAATTTATTTAAAACCTTTATTAAATCAGTAAATTATAATTTGTTTAATTATTTGTTAAATTAATTGTTGCCGTTATTGAGCGCCCAATATAATATAGCATTAAAAGCAACACAAATGGGCGGAACTCGAGTCCTACACTCAATAACTTCTATAATAACACAATTGAATATATCGTAAAATTATTAATTCGGTAAATAGTATCTAAACAAATATCAACCGAAACAAGTAGATTGGGTTCGATTGGTTTGAATGCAATTAAAGTCTAAAATATATACATTTAGTTAACTTATAATTAAATTAAATTAGAAATCAAATCAAACCCAAGAGAGCTGTTGAGTTGCGGGCATTCGGGACACAATCCAAACGTTACTCCGAATGGACTTTAAGGCGTCGGCGATAGCACTGCCTATGAACCCACTTCCGCCGCCTTTCCGCACAAAGACAACACATAACTCAATAAATATTTTTAAATTTAAACACAATTTATAAGAGGTATGAACTAAGAGTTCAATTTACGAACCAATTACTACTTTTCCTAAAATTGTGGGTTTAGTTGACATTTGTTTTGCAATTTAATTATTTTTCACTTTATTTAGTCTTAAACATAAATTTCTTCAAAATTCATACTTTTTATGTTTAAACCAAAACATTTATATTCACTTATATTAATAACAATTATTTGATTCTCAAACGACTGACCCTTTAGTGACCTTTAATTATCATTGAATTTGAAGACAAACTTCTGGATTAGGCCATCAACTCATGTGAGAGTCACGTGACGTGAGTTTGAGATATGTTTGTAAACACTAATTGACAACAAAAACAAACTTTTGATGATTTGTATATTTTTCAATAAAATGGATAAAATTGTAAGAGTTTTCAGTCATTTATTTGATTTAAATACAATTTTTGCAAATTTAAACAAAACTTAATTTAATTTAGGACTTATCGGCGTTTTCTGACCAGAACTTCGATTCAATTAATTGGATTAACGATTGGTTTCGAAGTATTGGCCAAAACTCAAACTCCGAAACCATTGCAACAAATCTCGTCTTTAATCTACAACTTCTGGTCCAAGAAGTGAACAATTCTTTGGGCGAAAGCGCACAACAAATGATTCATAATTTGCCGAAAGTGTTGAGAGAAACCGAAGTTTTGGAAAAGGATTCGTCGCTTCTGAAGGAACAGATGGTTTCGATTAGAGAAAAGTTAAACAAATTGTCTTTGGATTCGTCGAAGTCGATGGAAAGCCTAATAGGTTTGGATGTGATTAAGAAACGAATGCACGAGTCGTGTAAAGCACTACAAGAGGCCGACAATTGGACGACACTCTCGACTGATGTGGAGGAAGTGTTTGTGAGCGAAGACATCTCCGCCATCGCCACCAAATTGGTGGGAATGCAGAACAGTTTGCAGATTCTGGTCGACGTCTCAGACTATCACCAACGCGTCCAACGTCTCGAAGAACTCAAAGACAAATTGGAAGCAATGCTCGAAACGGCGGTTATTAATAGCTTTATGTCTCAGACCTCAGATTCGGCTCATTTTTACGTAAAGCTCTTTAAAGACATCAAACGAATGGCGACACTAAAGAACTGTTACCACAAATGTCTTAAGAACCAGATATTGTGCGAATGGAAAAGAATCATTGGATTAGATCCGGAGGAGAATATAATTGATTGGATGAATGGTTTGTATGACTTTGTGCTGTCTTTATGGCACTCGCAGATCAACTTCTGCTCCCAAACCCTCTTTCCTAATGACTTCGAGACCACAATCGAGACGTTAAGCGATATATTTGTTGATGTCTTCTCATCACTTGATCCGAGTCTTACGTATTGTATAAACGAATTCATCGAAAGGCAGAAGAATTCTGTAGAAAGCGTTCACTTCGTGATAGAGATCAAGCAATTCAGTCATCATTTCGCGAAAAGCATTGAATTGAGCCTAACCTCCAATTCTTCGGTTAACCCCAAATGTCTGTTTAAACCAAGCGTTAGATTATTGGCACAAGTCTTGTATTCCCCGTATCGGCAATTAATGGACAAATACGTTGGTTTGGAAAAGCAATCGCTGGACAAACACTTGGAAACCGTTCGGTCGGTCCGACAGCCGAGTGAGTCGTTGAGCAAAGCGTTTGCTTTCGCTAAAGATGTGGAGAAACGGTGTCATCAGTTCTCGCAATCCGTTGCGATTCCCAGTCTTTTACCCGTTTTTGACAACTATTTTAAAGAATATTTATTGCATTTCAAGACAATGTGTGACGAAATTAGAGCGAAATCCGATTCGAGTGAAAACAAGTCATCTTTGCCCGACTGGTCTCTCTTCCAGTTGTCTCTCTTCACACTCCAGGCCAGCGGCGAACTAGTCGTTCAAATAGAGCTCTTTCAACAACAACTCTACACCTGTTTAATGGAAGTCTCGAAAAAGGTTTCCCCGAATTCCGACACAACTATCAGTCCATTCAGTCGTTTCGACGAATTGTTGTTAAATCCTTTGAATAGAAAAGAATTAATTGATTTAATCGACGTTTTGGTTGAAAACGAAAATCCGACTCTAATTCTGGAATCGGTTTCGAATGAGTGCCGAACTATCTGTTCGATCAGCGCTTCTGTGGTCATCGATATTGCCCTCAATTACATTCAAAGCCATTTGAATGACGTCTCAAAACTGGTTTCCGATTCGTTCAAAGACAGCACTTTGAGCTGTGAAGAGGAAGACATGCATTCCTTCAGTTTGTCGCCCCAGGAGTACATCACCCAAATAGGGCAGTATTTGCTGACTATTCCTCAACATTTGGAGCCATTTGTACTGCAAGAGAACATTGCCTTCAAAGTCGCGCTCAGGTATTCCGATATTATGGGTAACTATAGCTGCGAACCGAATATCATCGACACTAATGGCGCCGAATATCTGTTGGATTGTATGACTCAGAGAACAATCGACGCATACATTAACAGAATTATGAAACTGAAGAAAATGACTAATTATGCGAAACAACAACTCATAACAGATATAAGTTATTTGTGCGACGTTTTGGACGACATGGGTCTCTCACCCGGAGAGCACATCCAACTGCTGCTCAAGTTATTCAAAGCCTCTGCCGAAGAGTTTAAGACAATCACTAAAAACAACAATTCATTGGTTGTTAAGGCGATTGAATCGCTTTTATCCAAATAAAGGGCTTTTTATTTAGGTTTTGTTTTTTAATATTTTATTATTTTTAGAATACAGTCATAACCATAAATGTGGGAAATGCTTAAACGGCTATATCTAATAAACGGCTTATAATTTAATAAAACTTTTCATAGTTGCTCTCTACCAACCCATTGCACTAATAAAAGGAATTAACTCTTATTTTTATTATAAAAAATAATAATAAATTTTTCCCATGATAAATTATACAATGTTTGGAAAAACTAATACGTTTATTTCTCAGAAATTGCTTGGTTAAATAGCATATCCGTAGTTTGAAGAAAGTTTAATTTTTAAAATTTTATATTAACCAAAGTATGATAAAAAATTTATTTTAAATAAAAAGTTATAGAAATTACAAAATATAGTATAAATCATATAATTTCTTACAGTTTATACAACAGTTAAGTTGTATTAAATTGTTACAAGCCGCTGTCCAAGAATCCGCGCATTATTTGGTCGTCCATTCGTATGTCGTAGAACACGAAATCGGTGTCTAGTGAGGCACTGGTCGAGTGCACGGACTTCGGTATTGTAATGCGCGGGTCGTGTGTCGAGTTGGTTCCGGAAGCGAATGGCG